>VWYK01010630.1:38952-78475 GCA_013399775.1 Semnornis frantzii | reverse complement strand
GCTGAGTTCTGCTAAAAGGATTTTGAAGCTTGGGGACGTGTGTGTGTGGGGAGGGTGGGGGGTGGTGTGGATTTTTTTCGCACGCTGTTAAATCCTGTTAAATGATTGAATCAGGATTGTAATAAAATGCCCCGGTTTATGGTGAGCATACCAGCGGGGTTATTAGAGAGCCGAGGAAATCCAGCGAAATAATCACTTTTATAAAGAGGGAGTTCTGCGGGGTGAAGGAGGGGACAGTGCCGGAGGAACGGGCTGTGCCGTCGCGGGAAACTGGGGAAGAATTCTTTTTTCTATTAATTGTTATTATTCGTTTGTTTCTTTGCTTGTTTACTTCCACAATCCTGATCTTTCTTTTGCTCATTTTCTTTCCCATTGTCACACCACTCCCATCCCCATCCCCATTTTTTTCTTCATTTTATTCTCCCTATTTTAATTTTTTTAAAAATTATTTTCCTTTAATTTTTCAAATTTTTGTCTTTCTCTTTTTTTCTGTTTTCCCTCCCCAGTCCTCGGTCAGTTTTGACATGATCCCGTTAGCCCGGTTTGACATCCCCACCCCAACCCAAATCCCTCTGCGGCTCTACCCAACTGACTCCGATCGCGCAATTCTCCTCTCCTAGATAGATCCAGTCGCAATCTGCCAACTTAGAAGATCCCAACACTAATCTCTTACAGAGAGGTTTGGGGCGGGGGAATCTCTCGGGCTGTGGAAAATGAAGGGAATTAGGCTGTGGAGAATGAAAACGAGAATTCCTACAGTCATTTTCATGTCGGTGCCACGGTGCCCTTTGCTTGTTGGTGATGATGGACCATAGGATGTGCTCGGTCTGTGTCTTAGAACGTGAATAGACTCAAAAGCACACGCAAATGCATATATACAGTATCCAGACACAAACCTTTCGTGTGTAGAATTCAACCTACAGTCATGGAAATTAAAAACAAAAACCACTAAGGAGTGATATAGGGAGAGGGAGGAGGGAGGAAAGATAGGAATGGAGTTCAAAGGGCCGTGGCCCTTCCATTAGAAAACCCACGAGTGCCATCATCCCCTCGCAGACACAACCCCCTTCCCTTAGCCCACAAGGAGAGCTGTCCGAGCTCTGCACGATAATAAATTAGCAAGGAAATGGGCAGGAAGAAAGACAAGGTCAGCCCTGCCTGCGTGCCCACACTAAAGGGATGCTCAGAGATGTCCACTCGCCCAAGATGCAGCCACGCGTGTGTGCGTGGGCAACAACCGCCCTCGCCTGCCCCTCCTCAGGGGTGCATAGCTCATAACCCTCACATGAAACAGACATGAGAAGTCGTAAGAGTATTCATTGGTGGTACCCCGGAGCCCACCCGCGGGCGATGCCTGAGCCCGCTTCAGGGGATTCACTCGATGCGATGAGACACGGGATGATATGACCTGGAACGGGCTTTGCAATGGGACTCGAAATTATAGGACCCAGGGTAGGTTTTGCAACGGAACCCAGGCAGGTTTTACTCCGAAGAAGCACTCGTTCCGTTGTCAGGAAAGCCAGACAGCAGCTCCCCAACCTTTCAGAGGGAACCCGAACCGGGTGAGAGGGAACAGAGCAGCATGTCAACTCTGTTGTGGGCAGACTCCCCTTCCCACGGGTGAGGGAGAAAGGGCTGCTCACCTACCCCTCCCCCGGCCCCGAATAGAGCTATCCAGTTTCTGAGGAGTTCTTGTCTGCTTCTCTTGCAGTGGGATTGCCTCGCTACCAGCATCACCCATCCCCGGTGTGTGACAGGAAAGATTTTGTCCTCAATTTTAACGGCATTTCCTCGTTTCACCCGTCTGCTGGTGGATCTTACTATCACCACCACCACCACCAAAGTGTCTGTCAGGACATCAAGCCCTGCGTGATGTGAAGGCAAGCATTCCAGCAGAGACATTCAGATGGCATCGAGCAGATCCGAGCTATAGACGGACCCACGCAGGTTAAATAGGATGTGCACTCTGGTAGCGTTGGTAGTACACCAGTCACTTAGCAAAGGCACGCAAGGAAGCCGAGTTTGCGATCCTTTTCCACCCCCTGAAGGACACCGAACAGCTGATAGAATGCTCCAAAGCTCCTCCTGAGAGCAAAACGCCGGGTGTGATGTGTTGGGTTAGGTGGAATTTCAGTGTCCTCAAGCCAAGTCTGACCACCTTAATCGCAAATCACCTTTCTGTCATCTAAAGAAGCGAGCTTTAGGAAAGGGGACGATTCGAGGTATTTTTACATGAGAAAATATCTTTAGGAGAAATCTCTCAGCCCAGCACCTACGAGGACCCTCTTTTTGCTNTGCTTTTTTTTTTTTTTTTTCCCGCCCCAAGGACGCTGTGTGTGGATCTCAGCACCGGCCAATCGATCTTACTAAACCAGTTTAGCCCTGTCCTGTAGAGACTCCGTGGAAAAATCCATTTTCTTCCCTCCAGTGTTGCCACAATCCAGCGTTTGGGTGGGGGGTGGGGGGGGTTGTTTTTACCAAAATCGTTTTTCTACCACAATATTTTTAAAGGAGTTATTTTAAATAAACTTCGTGTATACTCACACACTATTGCTTTACAAGGAGAATATATTTGCACTTATGTATACTTTTAACGGTTTGCCAAAATATTTTGATGTAAAAATTATTTTTTTTTCCAATAAAATGTACATAAACAACGATGCACTGGACAGGGACCTTCTTTTCCTTCGGTTTCTTCTGAGAAAACTCTTCCACCTTGACATCGCAGATAGTTATAGAGGTGCAACCTCAAACACTGCAGCCACTGGAGTGGCTGACTCTCGGGAGCCCTCACAGTGGCTGCTCCTGCTGTTTTCCATCACTGCTGTACAGGCTTGAAGTAACGAGGGCGGCAGGGTCCAGATGTATCCCGTTGTTTAGGGACGTGTCCCCGTGTCCCCGTGTCCTCCTGTCCCTGTGTCCCCAAGTCCCCGTATCCCTGTATCTCCATCCCTCCTGCCCACCAAGCCCCGTCGCGTCTCTCTGTGCCCAGACGGGACTTTGCCGGATGAGGGGGCAGGGACTCTTGTGCTAGGAGGGGTCCGCTTGTCGTGTTAACCCCTACGCACTCTATGAAGGGCATGTCGTACGTAAATGGTTAGAAGTATCCCAGATAGAACGGTGGCTTGATAAGGGCTGGGGGGAGGAAGTGAGACCGGCACTGACGGTGAACAGGGAGAGAGGGGAGGAGAAAGAAAAGGAGAGAAAACCACACATAAAAGGAAAAGAAAATTTTTAAAGGGCCCACAAAGTACCACAGGGAGCACATTCTCGTCCTCACCATGCCCCCGTGCCCTGCGGAGGATCGGCTGTCGTGGATCGGAGTTGGTCCCTGGGGTCAGCTCTCCGCCGCCCCCCGCGCAATACATCCCGTCCCAGAAAGGAGTCAGAAGGGCCCCCGTACCCCGGGAGCCGGGGCAGTGACCCACGCCTGCCGATCCCAGCCCCGTGTGCCAGAGTTTGAAACCTACAGAGATTCAGCAGAACTGTGTGGGTATGTGTATGTATATGCGTAAATGCTTACATGCACACAGACACATCAAATTGTATATATAAAGGCATACATGCACATGCACACATCAGATTAAATGCATGTATGCACCCATACATGCACATTGACACTTCAAAATTCATATATAAATGTATATATGCACATACACATACAAAATTATGTCCATAAACGCGTAAGTCCACATAAAATGATATCTAAGTAATTATACATCGAGATAAAATTCTTCATCTTTTCCAGCACGTATTTCTGCCCAAACATGCCCTTTTCTTCCCTGAGCTTCTCAGGGCCTGTGATAAATTATACAGTCAGCCCCGGAGTTTGCTCCGACCACAGTGCTGTGTTTACATTCCTTCCGAGGCAAGCCTGCATGGTCGTAATTTATATCCTAAACACTCCAACGTAACTTGTTTACACAGGAATGACAGGACCTCAAGGAGGAAAAACCTGCCCGCGGCCTCCGCCTCCTCTGAGCGGGGCTCCGGTGCCCTCCAGCGGTCCTAGAACCGATGCACCACAATTTTTTCCCCCCTACCGTCTGAGTTCTATTATATCCCAGAAAATGAGAGCAATGCTCGTACTGGATCCTCTCCTAAGAAAGGAGAATGATTTGCATCAGCATGCTTCAGCTTGGGACTTCTGTGTTCCCCGTAATTATTTCAGGATATTGTTATTTAGCAGACTGAGTTCTCTATCTCTCTCTCTTTTTTTTTTTTTTTAATTTCTCATTAAAAGTCCCCAAACAAAAGAGGTTTCAGAAGCAGAACTCTTTAGACATCCCTGCCTTTCTGGATACTGTCAAGTGCAATGAACCCAGCTTCTTCAGAATTTAAGGCTAAGTAGTAAATAACAGAGAGGAAGAGGGAGTGGAGGGGGGGAGAAAAAAGAAGTGGGTCGATTTTAACATTAATTCGACCTGATTTTGTTTTGATGTTTGATTTTCCTACAGTACCTTCCACCACAGGAATTCTGCTCTTGTTTAGTCTAAAGGACTCCAAGGGACACAGAGCCAATGAGAGTCCAGACCAAGAGCTCTGCCACCATGAAGACAAGGTGTTTTAGCTGTTAAATACTCTTTAAGTCTTTTTACATTCTTTATCAATCATTGGATGTGCTTAATATTTTGGAAAAATAAATAATTTGTTAGAGATGCAGCACACTGAGACTTCTAGTCATGGCAGTGAGAATGCAGAACTCATCTCTGAGACTTCTGGAGACCTACGACATCAGGGAAAGCTGAAATTCTTGGTGTCAACACCAGGAATTTGGATGTGTGTATTTAGTCTGAGCATCATGAACGAGCCCAGAAGGGCATATCTGAATTGGAGCATGTGTTTGCTGGTTACCCTGTGGGGAAAGCTGTAGCTGCTATGCTGAAGTGAGTAACTCTACCAAGTCTGGTGCTAAACCATGCCCCTCAGCATCACATCTTGGCATATTTTTAAATGCTTCTAGGGATGGGAATTCAACTACCTCCCTGGGTGAGCCTGTTCCAGCACTTGAAATTCTTTCAGTGAAGAACTTTCTTCTAAATATCCAAACTACGCCTCCTCTGGTGTAACTTGAGGCCAAATCCTCTTGTCCTATCACTCATTAGTAGAAAGGAAAGACTACACCCACCTACTAGCAGCCTCTTTTCAGAGCATTGTAGAGAGATAAGGTCTCCCTCCAGCCTCCTTTACTTCAGTTTCCTCAGCCAATCCTCATAAAACCTGTTCTCCAGACCCTTTGCCAGCTTCATTGCTCTTCTCTGGACCCACTCCTGCATCACATGTCTGTAACTGCTCTGTCCTCTCAATGCGGATCATGCAATGCCCCAAAAAAGCCCTTCTCTTTTTTTCTTTTGCCTTTAGTAGAGCTATAGTGCAAGAAACACCCAAGACCAGCCACACTGAGCCTGAAAACATGGTCACCACCTACTTTCATCTTTGGATTCAGCCCACACTACTTCTCTGTCCTCAGAAGTCAGTACAATGGAGGACGGAAGCAGTTAGCATCTAGGTACAGTTCTGGTCTATCCCATGAAGAGTGTGTGTGCCCAAAATCCATGTTAGTGTTCCCCAACCACATCAGCTGGTTTAACTTGCCTTGTGGATGGCCTCAGCTTGCCATAAACACAAGCAAGCTACAACAAAATCACAACTAGCTGATCATTTAGCTTGATGGTGCAGCTCACATTTGGTGAGGCAAAGTGGCTGAGCCAAGACTAATCCAAACATTTCCATTATTAGAGCACCCGAGGCACAGTTTCCAGAGGAAGGGAATGAAATCAGGCTGGAGCTCCTCAAACTCTTTGTCTGTGATCCGCTGCAATTGCATATATATTTATATATTTTCCCCCATTCTCTGGTTTCATCACAGTCTCATTGCCTCAGTGGAGGGATTTTTCATGTGAGGGTGTTTATGTTACATGGAAGAAAAACCCACTCAACCACTCCAAAGCTGGGATCATTGGGACAATCAATTTAAGGTTGGTGAAATTAGCCAAATGAGGAGATATGCTGCACGGGATGTTGGATTTCTAGCTGGTAGCTGACCAAAGCATTCTTTAAACCAGGCAGTTTATTAATCCCATTAAATCCTCTTCTCCATTATTCCATTAAGACCCACATCAGGTTAATATCTGTCTGTGTTCTGGCTCAGCTGGCAGAGTACTTTTAGCCTACACGCTATCTGCACTTTAATGTGAGAGTTTTAGCCTGCTTTGGGGTCAAAGAAAAGTAACCCAAAAAAAAGTTCATCATGTATGCATGAGGTAATACTTAAATAACCTGCTCAATGACATGCTAGGTATGGCAATCTCCTGGTTCGGCTGGGATGGAATCCCAGGCCAACCATGGTCTTCAGGTCTTTAGCAATTTGGAGCCAGCTGAAACAGTGACCTAAACTGGTTACAGGTGCATCCTGATTCAGAAACTTCACTCTCAGTACAAAGGGGGAAGATTGCTGAGGATGGAGGGTCTCCTACTTGGGCTCTTTTTCTTGCCTGGACTCCCAACCCTCTTCACTTTCCTTCTCCTGCTCACAAGGATGCTTTCTCTTTTATCATGACAGCTGTACATTCATTGGGGTGAGTGTAAATTCATATACCTTATATTGACATTGGTGTTAGTTTGGCTCTTTCATTAAATCCATTTTCATCTCTCACCCCTGGGTTGTGGCAGTCCCAAGCACAAAACCAGGTTGTGTAGAGAGAAGTTCTGGGATGAAGAACTTGGGGATGCTGGATGACAAGATGCTATGCTCAATCTGAGCCAGCAGTGTGCACTCACAGCTCAGCACCCAGCAACCAACTGTCTCTTGCATTCCCAGCAGCATAGGCAGTGTGTGTGGGGGAGGGGATTCTGTTCCCATGTTTCACTCTGCTCAGACCCCACCTGCAGCTATGGGTCTGACTTTGGAGCCCCCAACAGCGGAAAGTCTGGGCGGGTTCAGAGGAGGACCACAAAGATGATCCAAGGGCTGGAGCAGCTCTTCTATTAAGACAGGTTGGGAGTTGGGGTTGTTCAGTATGAAGAAGAAAAGACTCAAAGGATACTTTAAAGCATACTTCCAGTATTTAAAAAGGGCCTACAGGACATCTGGATAGGGACTTTTTACAAGGACATGATGTAGTGACAGTACAAAGGGTAACGGCTGAAATCTGGAAGAAGCTTCATTGAGATTAGAGATTAGGAAAAAATCCTTTACCATGAAGGCAAGGAGGCACTGGAACAGGTTGCCTAGGGAAGTTGTGGAGGCTCCAAGCCTGGAAGGGTTCTAGGCTAGGTTAGATGGGGCCTTAATCCATCTGTTCTAATAGGAGGCATCCTGGCCCATGGCAGGGGGTTGGACTAGATGATCTTTAAGGTCTCTTCCAACCCAACCCATTATATGATTTTACAATTTCACCCCACAGGTCTCCTCTTCTTTTCATGATCCCCTTATCTGCTGGGCAGGGGTCACTGGGTGACAGAACATCTGTTGTAGTTTATCTTTGAATATGGGCTAACCGTAGATGCTCATTTAGGTCCTGAGAAGGTGAAGTTTCTATTACAATTTAAATATACTTGAGCATGTGAGCACTCCCATTAAAGCCAGCAGAAGCTGAGGGTTAAAAGCCCTTTGCTGAAGAAGGGTAGTGTGACTAGAAATAAATATGGCAGGTTCCTCCTATGTGCTGCAACTGAACCCTGCGTAAGGACTGGAGTAGAATATACCTAACTCTCATACAGGATGGAAATTAATTCAAAACATACTCCAGTTCTGCACAGAGATGGATTTTACAGAACCTGCTGGCATTAATCTGTATGAAATACTGCCTCAGCTAATAAGAACACCCGGGCTTTATTTATATATTGAGCCATTTGATAGATACAAATGAAGAAAGAGGTAAATAGAAGCCAACATATTTTTGACTAAAAGCCCAGAGGTTCTCTTAGAGTTCAGTGATCTTTGTGTCTAGATTATAAAGAATTCAGAACAGCTTCATGTGACTTGCCAACTACTGAATAGAGCTCCAAAGCATCTGTAATATTAAACAACTTCAAGCCTCCTTTTTTTTATGCTTGTTTTCATCCAACAGTGATTTATAGAAGCCTGTTGGCTTCTCCATTGGTCATTTTTATAAAGAAATGTGCTGGGAGGAGGTTTGAGCATTTGTTGGGACTCCACTACCAAACTGCAGCTGGAATTAGAGGTATTTTAACAGTGGCTTTGGATTTATTTCTGAGATTATGGGGAAATGTTAACTACATTGTCAGTTATCGTAACCATCGCAAAGAATCACCAGGCTCACAGGCAGTTTGATGTTTTGGGGGTGATTCAAAGAGACTGGGCTGCTTTTGAGGAACTGATAAAGAACACAGAGTCCTTGGACTGGATCCCCCACTGCTAACATTTTCCTTGCAGTGGGGTTGCAGCCCATTAATTCTCACTGTCCAAATATAGGGAGCATTAGTTTAAATTAGAAATTTTATAACTGGTTTAGCTGAGCTACTGAAATCCTTTGTATACACACTCTTATCTCATTTTCAGGGATCCTCTTTGGGTTGGTTTATACCTGTCCCAATTAACATACACCAAATGCATTTTACTTGATGAAAAATCACTGGGTTTTAATTTTGCATTGGTTCAAACTGGTTTAAAGTTACTCTCTGTGTCTGAGTCTTGTGCACAGCAGTTTTCTGATATGATGAAAGGTGTTAGTTAGTTCAAGCTGCATAACTGATGTTTATGGACACTCCATCACTGTAATCCCCCGTTTATACACGTACAGCTGTAAGCTATGCTAGTACAACCAGCTTTAAAGTGGAATCATCTCCTCAAAGCTGACTGAAACTAAACAGGGTAATGTCTGGGACCAGACAAACCTCATATTAAAAGGCTGCAGCTTTTCCCTCTGAGATGGCTGAGTGTTATATCCTAGATCTAGAGCATTATCAGACTGGAAGGTCCTAGACAATTCTGCTTGTGGAATCAAGGTTTTAAAACTAGGCCCTGGACTTTCCTGCATTGATGTGTGCTTTTTTTTCCATCTGGAGGCTTCCCTGACAGAGATTTTTTGACCGCCAGTGGCTTGCAGATCATTTGCTAATGGTTGGAGACAGCTGGTTGCAGGACAGTGCTTCTCATCTTTGGTGGTAGGGAGAATATCAACATTTGGAAGGGGGAAGATGCAATGAAGAGTGAGCAGCATGAGTCACTCCTTTGGAAAAAAAAAAAATTATATATATATATAATGCTTGCAGTATTAAAACTGCCAATCACAGTGATGTCTCCAGCCTCTACCACGTCTCCATGGCCTGTTAGTGCTGGTGAGGCTAGATGGAGGGAGAGCAGAGCTGTTCACTAGATAGGATGAGGAGCACCTCATAAGCACTGAAGGAAGAGTACCTTGTCCCAGGTGACTTAGAACTCTGATAAAGAGAAGTCAGATATTGAGGTGCAAAATTAATGTTCTCAAGTTGAGGTAACCATTAAGAAAGGAGGTGCAAGAAAAGGTTAATTTCTGCAGCCATCACGGGAAGTTCTGCTATCTAACTATCAGAGGCAGAATAAGGTCTCTTAAAAACAGACATCAAGTTCTGCCCCTCATGTCACACACATCTCATGCTTTCTGACACAAGCAGTTCCCCTCACTGCAGCACATCCCTTTTCCCTCCTGAGGCAGAAGCAGAGCCGTGATGCAGGGGTTCAGATACTCCCACGCTGAGTTGAGAATTGGGGCACTGGAATACATTAATATATTGGTTTTGCTCAGTGCAAGACAGAAAGGAGAAGGGGTGAGGAAAAAAGCAATAGCTCAAGAGAAGTGACCTCCAGCAAACAAACAGAGGCTTGTCCCAGGACCGCAGAGGAGCAGGGGGTAGGAGGAATCTGGCTTGGCTCCCTTTTGGAAGTGTCCAAAGTAGTTTGAACAAGCACAACCGGGATGTAGGACTCTGCCAAGTTACTCAGCAGGCTCAGAGGCTCTGTCAAGAGAGCAGCAGGAGCTGTTTAGGGAAACCTATCTGAGAGCAGGCATGTGTGAAGCGTCCCGGCCTCACTCAGGCTCCCAGCAGTATGGAAAGATGTGCAGAGTTGGGAACTTTTCAAAACCATTCTGTCTTCCATGAAAAGCAACCAGCAAACTGCATTTCAGAAAACTGGTTTACCCCTGGATCTTACAGTTGCAGGCTCCTCTGAGGATGGCCAATGCCCAACCTTGGGCACAGCAATCATCACTGATCACTGTTGTTGCTGCAGACTCCAGCCAGCAAATCTTAGTCTTCCACATAAGCAAGGAAAGGACCTCAACTCTGGGTCTGCCCTTAGCAAGACCACAATAAGGAAAAAGGTGGAGCTGATCTGGAGCAGCTGATGCTTGATGTCAGCATACCATGTAACAGGTGAATAGGCAAGAAGGTAATGACAACAGCAAGGACCCAGTCTGGTCCTCAGAGTGGTATTTCCCTACTGTGCTTCAGCCTTAGACCTCTTTCAACTTTCTTTTCCCGTCCCCTCTTCTTTCATGTCACCTTTCCATGCCTCTTTTTGACTCCCAGAAGATTTGTCCCTCTGCCAAGTGATTTTTTTTTCTGAAGCCTGGAATACAAGCCTTACTCCCCTACTACTTCAGACAATGGCCTTTGTTACCAGAACCACAAGAGTAAGGAATGGCTGTGGATGATTCATACATTGCTGTTTCTGTTCTAACATTTTAACAGCAGGTATGCAGATCTCTGCAAGCCCTTGACATATCCTCTATGTTTTCCCACTGATTTCCTCCTTATTGTTACAGATGAATTCCTTGCACCGCAACCCTGCTGTAGGACCAGAGTTTGAAGACATCCCTCAGTAAAAGGAAGGATATTCACATGTGCTTGTTTCCCAAATTCAAAGGGACTTGGATTTCTCAAACTTTTTTTTTCCTCACTGCAGGCTGCTGATCCTCTTCTCCTAAGTTTCCACTCCCTAAAGGAAATACCAGTGACTCTCTAACTCAGTTTCTAGGGGAAGGGGTCAAAAGAGAAGATGGCTGGAATAGATGAAGGCACACTCAGCAGATCAGACCCACAGGAGGCACAAGGAAGAGCAAAAGAAGGACAAACCTGGTATTTAGCCCAGTGGAGATGGGAAAGTTTTTCTACCATCCACTAGTGTATTTAATTAGCTTCTTCTTGGCCTTTTCCTTCAGTCTCAGAGGGAAATGTGAGCAAAGGGCCATATTCTTATGGGGCAAAAAACTACATTTAGTAAGTAGTTGACATTTATCTCTTGCAGGAGTGCCTTGTCTTCGGTCAGCCGTCACTGCCCATCACCTGGGGCTGGCTGTCTCCCCAGGGATGATGGCTCTCAGAGCAGCACAGAAGGGCAAAGTCACCTGGGCAGCTTCCACCTGTCCATAGTTGGTTCTGGATCTAAGTACCTCCAGTGTTCTCAGGCAGGAACCACACTCTAAGGGTGAAAAAGAGAAAACAGATGTTCATATGAAGCAGACCATCCCATCTAGGGGCATCTCAGGACATGTTAGCCAGGAGCAGGCACCACAGCAACTCATGGATCTCCTACATGGAAAAACCTTTGATGATTGGCTAGTAATGGCTAAAACCAAGGCAAATCCCTAGTCCAGACAGGCTTTAGACATGCCAGAAAGGTCCATGTGCTAGCAAAGACAGTGTTCAGCTTGTTCATTTCCTGTACAGTGCCTGAAACAGCCAGAGCCCTTCTAACTGTTTAGTCCTTTGAATGCAGAGTAAAATAAAAACAGAAGAAGAAATATGAAGCTAGCGGAAACCCCAAGCTCAGCACTTCAGGCAGGACTTAAGCACAGAGAGACCCGAGAGAGACCCCCCAGAGCTGGGAAACCCTCTACTTGCAGCAGATGTTCTTCACAGCCCGCTCTGTGGAGATGGTGATGAATTTCCCTCCTACCTGCACAGCTGTCATTCAAAAGGTCAATTTCTTCACCAGAGAAAGGACCTGACACATCTTGTTCACACTCTTACAGACACTGGCAGTGGTTAGAAGCCTAGAAAAAACACCATCTGCCCCATGTTCACCCATGACAGGTGGATTCATGTCATTAAGGAAATGTAGGAGGCTCCTCATCAGTCCAGCCTCAAAGCCCATGGTTCAGGATCCTGTATTTGAAAGAGGAACAGAAAATGTGTAGACTTTTAAAAAGCACTAAGTAGTCTAGCATCTCTTGCTTGCTTATGGTGGGATCTGTCACTGTACCTTCCCTTGATGTCAGTCTTTGTACGAGGCAAAACAAAGGAGCATGGGCAGGAGGAAACACACGGGGAATGAAATAGGATAGTGATAAAATGACCCCAGATAGGGGACAAGGAAGCAGATGACCCTGATAATGCCTCCTCGTTTGTCAAGCAAACTGATGTGTCACCAGAACTATCTGGATCTGAAGGTGACAAATGCTTCCATCTGACACCATTTCTGACAGAGTGAGCCATGTCCTCTCTCTCCCAGTCCAAGCATTGAGGTGCCAAGACAATGTGGAACTAGTCCAAACTTTGTGAAGGAGGAAAGAAACTTAGGTCACATTCACTCATGTGCGTTTTCTTTTGTTGTTTTAACAGTATCAACAGGTTTCTGTAGATTTTTAAACCTTGTTTAGTTTTGAAAAGGCCAAAGATCATAACTGGAGGCATTGTGTGGTTATAGAGTTCTCAAAGGGGGAATTTCTAGCTAAGATCCAAGTCAAACCATCTCTGCAAAACATGTCATGGGGAGACCCAAGGTTTTGGAGCCAGGGATCCAGCCTGAAAGGTATGGTCCCAGTGTGATAGGATGGAGAGCCTGTGGAGAGGCTGCAGAGGCATGCAGAAGGCACATCAACCATGGAGGGCTCATGCTGAGATGGCCAAATAGGTACAGGCGCTTCTCATAGCTCAGTTCTGTGACACAATGACATAATCAAACCCATCACAGATGAAAGGACTTTTCCCCTTTTCATTTCTCGTTCTATAGCCTGCAGATCCAAAATCACCTGGACACCTGAGAAGCATGACATTCACTTGCTCCTATGAGGTAACACCTGAGAGTTTGCCACTGATAATGTGTTTGGAAGGCAGGAAAACCCAAAGAGGTAACTAGAAAAGGAGGAGGGTGATGGCTTCACCAAAAAGGCTTTTGACCTATGGAATAGGCATACATACATGGGGTCAGGGTTGAGGAAAAGGCACAAATTCAGCTGCATGAAAAGGAGATTAAAAAAGAGCAAGAGACAGCTGGTTGAAGTCACTCTGACAAGGAAAGAGAGCAGGAAAAACAAGGAAAGGAAAGAATTAGGGAAAAGGCTGGCTAGGACAGAGAGAAGTCAAGGAAGCTGAAATGGGAGGAGAAAATGATAATGCTGGGTGGCCTTTCTGAGTGGAAAAAGGAAACTGAGATGGATGGTCTGCAGAAGAGGTCCTTCCCATTTTGTACACTGCAGGAGAAGAACAGTCATCCATTCCTGGAAGCTCAACCCAGCAAAGGAAATGCAGATATGCATAATATGGAAAGACAGGAAAGGATGGGGGAAAGGAGAAATCTGCATGGGCATGAAAAAGGAATAGGCTCTACAGGCAATCACCATCCCTGAGGTCTTTAAAAGACACAGAGATGTGGTGCTGAGGGACATGGTTTAATGCCAGACTTGGTAGGGTTAGATAATGGTTGGACTCAATTATCTTAAATGTCTTTTCCAAAGAAAATGATTCTGTGATTCTGGGAAGATAATTCTTCATTTAACCTGGAACAGACCATTTCCTATTTGTCCCCTCAGGCCTTTTAGTTTCCTCTCCCTAGGATATTCTTAGGTAGCTAAAATGGTTCCTACAAGCATGTCAGATCCTGACCAGAGTTCACATGGTGTCTGCACAGTGGGGACAAGAGGATCTCAATATATAGTATCTCCTATCAAAAGCATTTTCACCCACCACACCAAAGTGCAATTAGCTCACATTTGGGTAACACGAGCAGATGCCTTTAAAGCTGAGTTTTAGCTCTCCTAACCACCTCACTATTCCTGTTTCCCTTATACCTGTAGCCTGCAACCAGAGATAAAGACTTTGAGGAAGAATATAGATTTGCTCCTTTATAAAAGCTTTGGGTTTGTCTTATCAGTGAAATAAGCACATCCTGTGCACAGGCACTAAAAAAAGAAATTAAAAAATCAAAGTTCCCTGAGAGATGAGCATTAAGCCAGACTGCCAGAGCATTACAAAGTGTCTTAAGTAAACAAATAACGCTTTTCTTGGAAAGCTTTTTGTTTCAGCTCTTTAAGAAGAGAAGGTAACATCAATGTCTTCCCAGTCCTTTAAGATGCTGTTACATTGCTGTAAAAAACATGAGGAAAAGATACTCCCAAATTATTCCAAATAAGGAAAATCTGAAGCATAATTTATTACAGCAGTAAATTCTCATGTAAATGTCAGCAGCCATTTGCAGGGTCTGGGCTTCAAGTGATGGCAGCTCTTCCAGCAGCAAAGACAGAGCAGTTAGTTTGAGGCTGTGAAAATGCACATCTGTAGCCTTTGGGGACAGAAAGTGCTTCCCAGCCCTAGAGAGAGATTCGAATGTGCCATATTCCCATGAGGATTTAGCGCATGTCAAGAACTATTGACAGCCTGAGCAGTGGCACAGTGAGGTGGTCAGATGGGATGCTGCATGTTGTTTGTCCAGGGGAATCTCAGCTTTCCCTTAGGATCCCCAAGGCACACTTGCCTTGGGAAAAATCGTGCCACTTTAGCAAGCTAAACCATCTCTTGAGTTGGAAGATTTATGCCTGAAGGTTGTCACCCATCACTCACAGGGCCTTTGGGATCCAGGCTATCTCAAGACAGTGCTTTCAGAGAAGAGGACTGACTTGAACCCACTTCAGCTGATTGGAGTGAAGAAGGAGCAACAGATCAAAGGCAAGCAGGGCTTTGAAGTGACAAGCCAGTTTATGTCCTTGGTCTGATTCCTTGTGTGTTGTTTTATGTGACCATTTTCCACCAGTGCTCCCTCTAGCCCATGGGAGCATAGTTCTTGTGCCTACATCACTTTCATGCCTTCCTCCTTAGCTCTGCTCTGCACTTATCTCAGTCTGTTCCTTGGCCTGCCTGAAGCAGCTGTCATCTCTGTAGGACTGCAGTTCAGATGGGAGGCAGGAGGTGATTTATGATGTAAAGTGACACCAAAGCTGGTCCTCTGAGCTTGTGCTGGGTCCATTTGTAATAGAGCCAAACAACCTACCTCGAGTGACTCGCACACATCGGTCAAGGAGGGCCATGATATTACAGAATTAAGAGCTACTCCTGGTTCTGCTAAAGGAAACACCTACAGACATGTGACAGGTAAGGCTGCTGCTTAAGTGTAAAAATAAAAGTAGTTTGTTTGCAGGATGAGCACATTCCCAAAGTAATAGAACAGAACACCTACCCAAAAGTAGGAGAACTGCTGAACATGGCTGGAGTGAGGAATAAGGATGCTAGTCTTGTCCTAGTTTCCTTACTTCTGGTCTGCTTTGCTTCAGCTGGACCAGCTGGCTGTGGCTGATCTGTTTTACAGGTGGCACAATGTCTCTGGAGCCACCGTCCTGGAGATGTTTATGGATGCTTTATACCATCAGGGCACTAGCTCTTGCTGGGAGGGACTACCCACATTGCAGAACACGATCCGACCACATAATATCATGCCATTGGCTTTGAAGCTGAATTCCTTGCTGATTACTCTTTTTTTCCCCAAAACTGAGTGTTTACAGGCAGTAAGTCCATAGCGCTTGGTCTCTATGGCAGCTCCTTCCTCCCACACTGCAAATGACTGGGAATTTGCCAGGGGCTGTGCTTTGATGCTATTAGACACACAAGGCAATCAGGAAGCATGGGGCAGGTTGCATTTTTGTTTGGTGCAAAGATGCCCAAAGCTAAAGCAAAGGTTGAGGGAGTGATAGGGACAAGAGGAGACACTTTGAAGGTAGGTGGTGTAGGGAACACCCTTTGGAAGGTTGTCTTTGGGCTTGGATGACATTTGGTGCTCACTGAAAAAGGTCTCATGAATCAGCTTATTATTCATGTCAACAGCTTGCTCATGGCTTCAGTCTCAGGCTCTTCCAGGTCCCCAGGGTCATAGAGGCAGAATAGTTGTGTCCCAGATCTTCCTGTTGGGAAGCAGAGGGAGAGATGCAGCTTTAGGGAGGAATCAGTCAGCAAACCCCAGAGTGCTCAGGTGCTGACAGACAGGTCCAGGCACTGTCTTTCTAGGTTGTTTTACTACGCATTTCAAAGCTGTACACCTCGGCTGATACCTTTGAAAGGGAAGATCCTAATTTCTGACCATCACATTTTAAAACCCATCTCCTCAAAAAAAGAGGACAGCCACAGTTGTGATTTCAACCTTTGTCTCCTTTCTGGTCCACTTCCCCTTTTGGCTCCCACCTAGGGCGCCTCTGCCTGTTTCAGCCTTCCTTTTGATTTTTAAAAACACGGATGTAAGCAGATAGTGAGGCCACAGGAGGAGAATCCTTCAGGATGTCTTGTTTGGTTTGGAAATATTTAAATGTCTGCTGCATTTCCTTTGAGCACAAGGCTGTGGAAATGCCCAGCTCCCTCTTCCTACCCCCAGGAGCGCTCAGGGTGGGAAAGTGCATGCATGTAAGCATCTGTGTGCATGTGTGTGTGGAAAGGGTTCTGATGCTTCAGCACAGCTTTTTCTCTTGGGATAATGTGAAATACTTCTCTAGGTCACATTTCCTTGGAGGAAAAGGTTTTAAGTCCAGTGATTCAGGTGAGGCTTGTTCTTTCTGACTTAGCAGCTTACCTGCTCCATAATACTGAAACTAACTCAGAACACTTCAGGTGGTGATGGTGTGAAGAGTGATTTTTTTTTTTATTTTTTTTTTTGTCATTTCAGTGTTGCTGGCAGTTAAAGATGGTGATCGGTTGGTTTAGATTAGGGCATCATAAGATGGAAACCCTATTCTTGCATCATATATAAAGTGGTGAATGCTTGCTGGATGAATCATACAATGAATCTGAAGATCCACTAGTTTAACTGTGAGTGTGATACAAAGCAGTTGCCCAAGATACCCTAACACACACAAAAGGAAACCTCCTTCCTTTCATTCCATGAAGTTAAAATCATGTGTTGCAGGCTGCTCTCAGCCTGCTGCAGGTGAGCACCTTGTGGTCTGCTTACCATGGCCATGAGGAGGAGGTGGAAGGAAAGGACATGTCATGGCAGCCAGTGGGCACAAGATGGCCTTTTACCACTGATAAATACATCATATCTGGAGAATTTACAGAGAATCATAGAATTATCAAGATTGAAAAAGACCTCTAAGATGAGCAAGTCCAACCATCAGCCCAACACTACCATGACTACTAAACCATTTCCATAAGATACAGGAGCTCAGTCACACACTTAGCCGTGTTTTTGCTGGCTTCATCTGCAGGGAGCTGAGGTCTACAGAGAATATTAAAATAAAGAGCTGCACAGAAGCACCAGCACTCGTGTCGAAAGACCTATGCTACTGAAAAGCATGGAAAAACATTTTTGGGCTTCACTAATCGCATCTGGATCCCACAGCTCAAATTCAGAACATACCTTCTAAGAATATAGATTGAATTTTAAGAATATAGATTGAATTTTAAGAATATAGGTTAAGCTTGCAATAAAGAAGAGGAAATTATCATCTGAGCCAATAAGTATATTAACATGAGAACAGCCTGACCACGACAAATTATCATGGAATTTTGAAGTGATTTGTTTGGATTTTCAGAAACAAAATTGTTTCCAAGAAGCAGAAATTACCAGCGCTGTTGTACATTAGCATTTCTCCACATACACTACCTCAACATGTGCATTTCAGTCCATCTTAGCTACAATTTCCTGACATGTGCATGATAATAACTCTATTTATTGCCTATTTTTGTGCCGTTGTAGTCATTCCATACCAGCATATCAATGGATTTGGCATCCATCATAAAAACCATCTCAGCTTCCTTTTTTAGCTCCCATGACAGCGAGCTTCTCAAAACAAACCAGTGGAAGGATGAAAACTTCTCAAATGTTTTAATTTAATTTCTAAGGAGACAATAGATGTGAGGAAGTTTTTTTAGCGTTGACTTACTGTATCAGTGGAGACTGGGGGATAGAGGGCATTTTTTCTCTTTCAGTTCATTGTCTCCACAGTTGAGATGCAGCTACCCTGCTGTTAATAGTGGTACTAATGCAGGCTTAAAGCAGGATACCACGAAGTGGAGTCCACAACAATGAATACATTTCATGGCATTGTTTGTAGTCAATATATACCCTGGGCTTGTCCTGTGGCTAGTAAAAGAGTGGGATAAATCCATCTGCTAAGCATGGACCCAAGAAGTGAGCACACACATGCAGCACACACACACACACATGCAAAAGTAAATATTTATTAAATGGATGTCTCGGTGTCAACCCTGCTCTGTCTGTTGACATGATCCAAGTCTAGAAGCAACAGCACAAAACAAAACAACCTATGAATACTTGACCTGGAAACAGTGAGAAATTCTTCTGCAATTCTCTGGTCTTCCAACATTTAACCCTTAGTTGATCAGTTCCTGTCTTCTGGGGGAATGTTTGAAGCAGAGTCTGAGTGGCAAAATGTGAGAGATTATATAATAATAAGATCTTGCAATGACAGGACAAGGGGCTATGGGTTTAAACTGGCAGAGGGGAGACTTAAACTGGATGTTAGGAGAAAGTTCTTTACAGTGAGGGTAGTGAGACACTGGAACAAGCTTCCCAGGGCGATTGTGGATGCTCCCTCCCTGGAGATGCTCAAGACCAGGTTGGACAAAACCTTGAGTGACCTGTACTAGTAGGACATGTTCCTGCCTATGGCAGGGGCTTGGAACTAGATGATCCTTGAGGTCCCTTCCAACCTTACCATTCTATGATTCTATGATTCTATAACTGTGTATCCCCAGCTGAGATCCTATGAATGAAGTAGGACATGTTCTGAGCAATGGGAGAAACAACTCACACAGCACATGCTGCTCCCAGAAGGAGGGAAAAAAAGAAAGAAAACCTTTGAAACAGCGAAGATCTGTACAGTGAAATTACGCCTTCCCGAGTCTGTAATTTCTCAGCTAGGTCAAAACAGAAAATGAGTGATTACTGTTAAAACTGGCATACGCTCCCCACTTTGGCTGCATTTAAGATACACAACATTTTCCAGGCAATCATGTCAGATAATTTGTCTTGTGTATTTTTAGCCTTTTTTTCACATGTCCTGAAAGACATAAGCAATAAAATGCCTTCAGGAATGGGGTGGCTGAGGAGGAGAGGTATCATGGACCCACCAGCAGGGCACCAGCGTGCTTTCCTTGCCATGCTGCCCATCCATCATAGGGCTCTGGCTGGGCTGCTTACACTAGTGCTCCCCAACTTGGCTGCCTGAAGTTCAAAAATCTCTTTGGCAAGAGTAATTTCCAATGTCAAGAGCACTGTTTATCTTCACACACTAAAAAAAAGGCAATTGCAGCTAGACACTTAGGTACAAACCAACAGGTAGAAATGAGCACTGTGATTTGCAGGAGTGAGCTCCCATGGGGTCAGGGTATAGAACTGAACCTGTTTGTGTATTTGTACTGCCCAATATGTGTAGTTTGAGAAGGCCAGTGTGAGCAGGGAGGATCTTGAAGGAGTTTAAGAGCAGCAGCCATAATTAGTTTCTCAGAGGACTCCATGTTCCCAGTGCCCCAGGCATCACAGAATCACAAAATCATAGAATGTAAGGGGTTGAAAGGGACCTCTAGAGATTATTGAGTCCAACCCCCCTACCAAAGCAGGATTACCTAGGGAAGGTGACACAGGAATGCATCCAAGGGGTTTTGAAAGTCTTCAGAGAAGGAGACTCCACAACCTCTCTGGGCAGCCTGTTCCAGTGCTCCACCATTCTTTCTGTAAAGAAGTCTCTCCTCATGTTGAGGTAGAGCCTCCTGTGTTCTACTACCCAAGCTGATTCTCTGCTATAAGGGGCTCCCATTCTACTTTGCCCAAGCCACTTTCTTCTGGAAAGGAAGGGAGTTGAGAAGGAAGGGGGTGTTTTCTTCTTGTGTTGGAGCTGGGTGGTCACACACATGCAATACTGGGTTGTTCTCCAGAGCAGATCCAAACTTGGCTTCTCTAAGGGAGACCCTGTCTCCCCACACTGGCCCCATATACAGCTTAGGAACACTGGGCTTCCATTTTTGACACCCACCTAAGTCAGTGTGAATGTTTGTCTTCATGTACCTCACCTACATTCTAACAGGCACACCAAATAGATCAGTATTTTCCTTACCTGTGGCATATTCTATAAATCTCTTTGAACTGCTTTTACATGACATGTACAAAACCCAACCCCCTAAATTGTTTGAGATAGGTCCTGATTTGGTCTGTGTGATTACACTTCTAGCAGCAACAATGTGAAAATATGACACCATTTGGCTTTCTTACAAGACATTTTTATGCACTTGCTAAACTCTGAACACACTCTCTGGTCTTATTAAGTCCAACATCCTTCCATTCTGTCATAAATCAACTCATTCCCTAGAGAGAATTTCTCTTTAAATTCAGGGTCACAGATATTTAGTTCCTTGGCTCAAAGTTAGTTACTGTTATTGACACAGAAGAGGGAAGAAAAGTTTAATTCTGCTTTATGAAATAGAATTGCTGAAGTGTAGTTCTAACCAGAAAAAAAATAATATGAAAGCAAATTTCTTGGTTTTCCTGCCACTGTTCTCCCTGTGTACGCTGATCCACTCACCATCAGCAGTTACCTTCTTACTTATTGCTAGTACAGCACATTCAGACCAGTGCTGAAATTCAGAATTCTGAAATTCTGAAAATCAGAAGTCTGAAACTCTGCTTTTCAATGCAGAAAAAAACAGAGTTTCAGAGTTCAGAAAGTCATGAAGGTCAGAAAGGACCTCCAGACACAGGTGGTCAAGGAGTTAATGAGAGGAGATGCTCTGCTGGACTTTTTACACATAAGCAAGAAGGAATGGGTCAGACATGAGAAAGAGTGGAACAGCTTTGGCTGTAGTGACCATGAGATAATGGAGCTCAGGATCCTGGAAAGAAGAGATTAAGACAAAAAGCATCATCACAATCTTGGACTTCAAGAGAGCAGACTATAGCTTATCAGGAATCTGGAAGAATCATAGAATGGTTTGGGTTGGAAGGGACCTTAGAGATCATCTGGTTCCAATCCCCCCTGCCATGAGCAGGGACTCCTCCTACTGGATCAGGTTGCTCAAGGCCCCAACCTGGCTTTGAAGAAGCCCACAAGGGATGGTCAAAGAGAGGAGGCACCCAGAAGAGTTGATCCACACCAAAAGGTCAGAAGCAGCAGCAGAAGTCCTGTGTGGATGAAGAAGGAAGTTCTGTCTAAACACAAACTTTAAAAGCAAGTGTGAAAGAGGTGGATGAGGGAGCAGGTAGCCCTGGAAAGAACATCAAGGATGCATGGCTGAAATCACTCCTTCCCAGTTTCCCCTGAAAACATTTCCGCTCCTTTAATGCCACCAAAAATTTCCTCCACTCAGTTATTGCAGGCCTGGAGCCTCTTACAGTGAGTGAAATGCCAGCCAAACCCTATATTCTGTTGATGTATTTAAGGATCAGAAAATAATCACACAGAGTATGCAACCCACAAGCCATCTGACCTGCCTGGAGAGCTGTATATAGTTTCCCACTCATCGGAAATGAGGAAACCTCTACTATTTGGAAGTGTGAAGTTTCAACGGATTTTCGTGACACAATCCATCACTGAAATCATGACAATGACGACTCTTCACATTTTCACTTTTACTGGTGCACCTTAATACCAGCACTTCGTATTTCTAACACTCTGCCATGCTGGTTTGGCTGGTCTCTAATCCCTACCACAACACAAATTTTAGCTAATCATCATCATTTCCTTTTAACTAGGCCCACACTAACCTAAGTGGGGGAGGAACGAAGTACAGAATTTCTTTCATAGCCCAATATCTCCATCTTATGGTCACAGAGTGTGTCAAACATTGCAGTGTTCATTTCACCAGGACTTTTCAGTGGAGGCTTCTCTACAGCAGCTAAGGCATGGTTCATTGTTTAATCTGAAATGGGTGAGGTGGTGGCTGTTCCCAAACTTTTAAAATTTTGAACAGGATGCTGCTGCTGAATCTTCTTTCCCAAGGTAAGGGGTAGAATAAATTATTGGTGACAAACAATCTCAGCTCTTCAACTCCTGTGCTGCACCTCCTAGGAAGACAGAAGCTCTATGGCCAGCATCTATCCATTTATTGTGCCAGAAAAACACCACCAATTTTTCACCACTGTGCTTTTTTTTCCCACAGAAGTCCCTAAGGAAAATGAAGTCATGCACCGTTAAAGCAGCATTTTCATTAACGCTTAGAATCAAGGTCCTAGGGGGCCATGGCAAGTCAGAAACAGATCCACTGCTAAACTCTGTCTAGTGAATGATCTGTAGGTGTTACAGTCTGGTTGCTCCTAATCCACACAGCTTAGAAGGACCCAACTGAGCAGACACCAGCACAGACCTGGAAACTAGGAAACAGCTGCTGGCAGAGAGAGGTGATGGACAGCAGCACTGATTGCTCTCCCAGAAATGTGCTCCAGATGGTGATGGGGCATGCTGTGGGTCACTGAGAGCAACTGTATTCGTGTGAGGCTAGAATATCAGCTCCTTCCTTCACCAAATGACAGGGTACGAACATGCTGAGGCCTCAGGATTGGGTGGAGTGATGAAATAAGACTGGAATATGAGCTAGACTGTGTCCTGGAAGATACACACTGCATTTGCATGTAGTTCTGTTAGTGATGCAACTGCTAGTATGTGTGGCACACAATGTCTCTGTTCTAGCATAGAATGTCAGCACTGTTTGATTTCCTGCAGAGGAAGAAAAAGCAGTCTCAGTGACATTGAGCCTGGCTAGCTCCAAAACATCAGAGAATCACTGAATGGTAGGGGTTGGAAGAGAGTTCTGGAGACTATCTACTCCAACCCCACTGCTAACACAGGTACTCGTAGATCAGGTTGCACAGGAACACTTTATTTATACTTTATTTACCCCTCTGTGCCAGTCTTGGTGTCAGAGGATGTGCAAACGAATTATTCTTTCAGGAATGCCAAAGAAAGGCAATTCCTGATGCAAAGGCGTCCTCTACCTCTCCTCTTCTTACATTGTCCACTTTGGACTGCTGCCTCCTTATGTTCTCACTACCAGAAACACATCGTCATGGCAGATTTATCCTCCACAGTAAAGCTGATCAACTATTTATGCATAGGATATCCCAGTAAAGTTACGTCAGGAACAAATCCAAACCAAAACCAAACAAAAAACTAACAAACAAAAAAAGAGAGAGGGAGAGATTTTTCATACGGAATAAACATCCGCACACCTGACAGATGCTGCTTTGCTCAGAGAAGTGTGTGAGTGCTTCTTGTGCTTTCAAAGGTATTTAAGTTCAGAAAACATTGGACATTTGGGGCATTTCACCAGTGATGGTGAGTTTTGCCTTGCAATGTTATGTACATAAATAATATAGAAAAGGTCCATTTTAAAGGAGATGTTTAACAATACTCCAAACACTCACAAAGTTTTGCCATTATAGGGAAGATACAACTTCTGTTCTGAATAAATAATGGATCTAGGGAAAGAGAAATAGAGAGAGTCTTCTTCAGTAAACCCTAACTGCAGAATGAGATTAATCCTACCCCTACAGTTCATATTATGTTGTAGAAAACACTGTGTGCATCATACCTGAAGCAAATGTGAAGTGTGAAAATCACAAGTAAATCCAAGGATTGTGCCCACGTTCCAGGAGCAATCTGCATCGCACCCATGAATGTGAGAAAGCACCACTTGAACAACTGCTGGAGGTATATTTACATTTTCCCAGGGAAAAGCAACATCACCAAGTAGTTCTGAAGGTCAGGGACCATAGCCACACAATGAATAACCAAGGGCATCCAGTTCAGCCTTCCCAGATTTCTCAGCACCTTCACTTACAATGGTGAGGGTCAAGTGGAATTTGCCTTCCCAAGGGAGGATTTGCTGAGCACTGGTGTGTCTGGTGCTGAACCTGCTTGGCTTTTCACTTGAGAAATGCTTCTGGGGTCTCAGCACTGTATCGATTGCTCCAAGTATTGCCATAGATGCAGCAGGCAGAACATCCTGAAGAACTGGGATCCATGAGTCTTTGTCCTGCCTCTGTCCACAACAGGGAAGCAGGTTGCTTTGTCCTGCCACTGGTGTAAATGCAGACATGTTCCTTGTCTGACTCAACTGTCAGCAAGCCACAGGCTCTTCTTTATGCTCCCACTGCCTCCATCCCAAGGGTGATTTTGACTCAACAGAGCAAAAAAGGCGCAGTGCTTGATATTGGGAGATTCACAGCAAGCAAGTAGCAAAAAGACATTGTGCCCGTTGGATCCTATGTGCCTGTAAGAAAACCACAAAGTTACAGACCCTCAGGAGTCAGAGTGTCCAGGAGGTGTGCCAGAAAGTGTAATCTTTGTATTTCACACTGCTAAGTCCTGCGTCCCTATGAATCTGGCTGGAAAAGTCCATTTCTTGGCTTTTTCCCTTTCTTTCTTCTCCCAGGAAGGATGAGCAGGCTCTTATCTCCCTGACAGGGGCAATAAGGCCTGGCCACCCTTGACAATGCTGCCAATTAGACCTGGAGCTATTTAACTGGGGCCAAGAGTTGCCAAGCTGAATTATGCACCACAATGGCTTTTGGTCTAGGGGTAGAGAGGCATGGTGTGGGGGGGTGAGCATTCGGACCTGGGATTTTGGTGTTTGTGTGAAGCTTTGGCTTAATGAGCTTCTGTGTAAACCCAGATTATGAGTTTCTTTGTATGTGATATGCTTTGCCATGCTTTGCACTGTGCCGCTGTAGCACCATAGTACACGAATTGCCTTTCCATTTAAACTTTCCGATTCTCCAATCCTGTGTGTGAGGAGTTTCCTTTTGCCCCTGTTGGAAGAGGTAAAAGAGCAATCTGTCCCACTTAAAGCAACTACAAACATAAGCAGCTCAGGAGGTATACAAAGGATTTTTCAGGACCATCATGAAATGGGGATCTTGAAGTTCTTGAAGGAGACCCTAACACCTCTGGCATCCCATTTCCATGCATCTCTCATGTGCTTTACATTAAGCCTTAATCGTGACCCTTGAACGTTTAGGCACAAAGAAATCAAATGTTTTCTGTCACATATGTTGATGTTGGATTTATAGCTGAGATATTCTAAAGATTAAGTGCTCCCCTTAGTGTTAGCAATTTAGAAGGCACATAGCTATTTCCTCTCTTCTAAATGCGTGATGATGCAACAGCCAAAGTAAACACCCCCGAAACGCAGTCAGGCTGAAGTGCGCATAACATCAATGAGACCGTAAGTAAAGTACTGCTTGTGAGGGTTTGGCTGGGTTAGAGAGGGAGGAGGGAGGGGGGGAAAAAAAAAAAGTAAGAATAGATCCACTACACACTCATAATCCATTGCATAGGAGAAGAGGTAATGGCAATTTAATTTGAGGAGTTTTGCAAAAAGATGGCTTTAGATTAGAATTATTAGATACAAGTGAGATAATTGTACTTAGTAATTTCTGAATTACATCCTTTTTATGAGTTATTAGAGCTAATCACAGTTAGAAAGCGCTGAAACATTGCCTGCTGCCCTTAGAGAAACACAATTCTGAGTGAAAAATCTAAAGGTATGCCTTGGCCCAAAGCTTGGACCATCTGCGGCTTCCTCCACATGAGGGAAACATCTCCTTTCTGCAGGGCCTCTGCAGTGGGAAGAATACACACCATGGAATGCAGCTAGCCTGCCCAGAAGGGAAGTAGGGAGGCAGAAAGAAGACTATGGTATCTGGGGTGATGGTCCATGTGACCCAGACACAGCCCTTCTGCCCCATGCAAGCCCAGGAAATAAGAGGCACATGGAACCCATCAAGCCATTTTTTCCTCCCTTTGCTTCTCAGTATTTTAAGCGATGTCTATGACATGGGTGAAAATCGGTACCACAGGTCTTGGTGCTGTAGCAAATGGGGTAATGGTGGTTATATCAAGTGTGAAAGCCATAGTTGTGCTGGTTTTGTACTGGCTTTATGCCATCAAACAAGGTGGAGTTGCTCCTTGCCAGCCCCAAAGAGCAATGCTCGAATGGTTGCATTTTGTAGAATAGGTGGGCTTTCAAGAAGTGGTTTGGAGAAGGAAATGGAGGGCACTGACACACATTAATCAGAAGGCGGCATGGGAAGGGGCCCTGAGGCAGGAGTAGGGAGAGTAGACAAAAGGAACAGTCACAGCAGATCACCAAGGGCAGGAAAGAACAGGGCAGAAATAAAAGCACTATTTTGGGGAAGGCATGAAATGCAAAGGGCTTAAGGAGTTCAACCACCTCTGGAGGGAAGAGATGAAGACAGGGAATGAATGGCATGAGGAGGTGAGCTTGCCAGAGGGATTTTGAGCAAATCAAGGACTAAGAGCAACACGGGCTTAGCCCAAAGTCTCAGATGTGATAATAGAAGCAAGAAATGACAAGAGAAAGGCTTCAGGTGTTGGTAGAGGGGATAGTAGCAGACTATTCCTGTTTGAGCATCAGAGAGGAAAAGGCAACACAATTTAGAGCAGTCCAGGAGGAGGTGAAAAGAGAAATCTTGCACTGAATAATGTTACTTAGCTGTTAAAAACTTTCCTATTCCCTTTAAAGGGAGAGAAAATGTAAAGAATCAGGAATGTCAGGGTAAAAAGAGAGACAAGGAAAGCATTCAAAATTAGAAGAGCCCAAATTAAGTGCAGAAAGGGGGTATAGATGCACATTTATCTGGAAAAAGAGAAAAGAGAAAGACCTTTTGAGCAGGAGGAATAAAGTTGCTTGAGAAGGCTTATGGGATATGGAGGGTTCTTGTCTCACCTTTGCTAGATATGCAGCCTATGCTTTTATTTGTGTGGGCATGAGAAGGTTGAATGGTTGTACACACATATGCACCCCTTTCCCACTCCTCTTTCTCTACACAGGGGTTAGAAGACGAGCCGTGGCAGAGGCCATGTGTTCTAGATGCCCAACAAGGCTATGTTACCAAGCACTGAAAAAAACACACCTGACAATAACAAAAACAAAACAAAACAAAACCAAAAATCCACAAACAAAGCAAAGCAAAATGGATCCCAACACAGTCACTCTGTTGTCTGGAAACTCTAGACCATGTCTTCTACTTACATAAGCTGATGTGGTTCCCCAGACATGGCTGGAGATGCTTTGAGAGATGCTGAGGAGACAGTTTGTGTGTTTCTTCTATATAAAGAGATCAAGGCCAAATCCTCACCGAGAAGCAAACCGAGTGCTGTGTTAACTAGAGAAACCTCCCACTCAATAATATAAAATTCCATATATTTTCTTTTTTGCATCTTTAAAATAACTACTGCATGCAAAAATCCTCAAATCCTGTTGCATCTCTCTCCATCTCCACTTTGTGGTTCCCTCCCCAGCAAGAGATGAGATTCCAACAGCCACAATGCTTCAGCTTCCGTTTTCTCCTCTCTGATGTCAAGCCTGTGTTTTCAACAGGAACCTTTCCAACATCCTCCTACAGTCTGGTTTAGTGGTCTTGTTGACATTTGCCTTTAAAATGTGTCTCTGTCCAAAATGAACATGTCAAATACCTCCATAGTGCAGGGGATTTAATGCTATAGTGGTTGTTTGTCACTTTACATCAGTGGAATTGCAGACGCTCTTTATTCAGGAGTCCAAAACTAAATCACTGGTGCACATCTGTTTAAATTTCATATGAACCTGAAGGTGTCAAAGCAAAAGCAAAATGGGGGAAAAAAAACAAAAACAAAACAAAACAAACAAAAAAACCACAATGTTTTGGTGTTTTTTAAAATTGAGTAGAAAAGTAAAATTATATTTCTGATTTCCTTACTTACCTATTAAATCCCCAAGACTTTTGTGAAAGTCTTTCTGAAATTCATGTGAATATTTCAGTTTCTTTCCACTTTGTCTCCATGGCTCCTTAGGGCTCTGTTATGCTATGTATTCTTTTTCTAGTACATATCACATTAATCCTCCATATCCAGTGAGCATTCGCACCATGCAATGCCCTCTACTCCTCAGGAAAAAAAAAAAAAAAATCTGGATTTTAAAGTCAAAATCTATCCCAGTAAACAGCAAAAGTGATTTTCCAAGTCGGTGACTTAAAAGGAGCCCAGTGACATTACAACCAGCTCCTGCAGCCCCAGCTGTGACTGGGAGCACCACTGCGTTTGGGAGCACTGAGAAGACAAGATCATCTGTCAAACCCTTGCAGAAGCTACCTCCATGACCAAAAGCAGCATAGCATGGATGCAGGCTCCAGGGAGCCCTGGGAAAGCAGGAAGAAGCCTGAATTCCCATCCCTCCTCAACTCTGCTGAGGACATACCGAGCATGCAGCAAGGACTTTTCTTGCCTGGGAGCAGCAGTTGGTTGAAGAGCTTCGCTGTTGTACCCACAGCAGATGTTTCCCCCGATCCTTCTCTCTTGCTAAGCTGGGATAAATGAACAAGCTGAGATGTGATTAGGGACACTAATCAGCCACCACAAGCACCCCTTGACTCAACGTTAGGCTCAGAAGCTAAAGCAACCCCAGGCTTTTCCAAACACGGCACCTTCCAGCTGAGTTCTAGAGGTGCTGTTTGCCCAGATTGAGGCTGATCAGCTTTATGGGAACAAGAATAACCGAGTCTCTGACAGCCTAAATATCCTCCTGAAGAAATGAATACCCTACAGGGACAGACTGAACAAAGTTTTCATGACCCCTTTCTAACAAAACCAGCCTGTGGCTCATTTTTTGGCACGAGCTGAGGAAAGGAGGGATCCTTCTGAGACATGCTCAGTGGGAGGGCTTCAGCGAGGGAACATCAGAAGGACCCACCAGATGGACACTTGGAATACATCTAAAGCTTTCTCACATTCCTTTTCCTTCCTTCCCCACCCTCCTTCCCCCCCACTCCATGCACTCAGTTTACCTCTTCCCTGCTCATCTACAAAGTGCCTGTTCAAAGGACTGGAGTGGCGGTAGATGCCCTCACGTGCACACAGAAGCACCATAGCTGACATTCTGCACGTGTTGCCTGCAGCAGGAAAGGTCCTTGGGGCTTGTGGCTCAGTTGCAAGGCACGTCTTCCTTCTCCAGCTCAGGACTACAGTGTCCGTTAAGGGACCAGGCTCCTTTAAGTGCCCTACAGCCGAACCTACTCCAAAGCCTCTTCAAGCACATCTCAGGTGGAACCACAACCTGCACAGATGTGCTCCTACTAATACACAAGGCATGGACAAGACACAGAGTATGCTGCTTGTGCAGACCTCCCAATGTTATAGCAAAGGTGATGGAGGAGAAGGAAAAAGGAGGAATGGAAGAAAGACTGCCCTGATTGCAGTGGGATTTGGGGCTGATTTAATGAGTAAAATTATTCCCAGTTCTTAAATTGCTATGGTTTCCTCTTGACTGGATGTTGATATTCTTTCAAACTTTCAAAGGAACAAATATAATCACTCTCTGCATCTGAGAGTGAATATTTCTAGTTCTTTTCCATGTAATTTACCTCATTCATCTTTGCTTTCTCTCAAATAAAGTAATCGTTTGGCTCTTCCTCATACTGAGGGCATTACTCTGCTAACAGGGCAAAAAGAGCCAGTTCAGTATTTTGAGCAGTTTCATTGGTAAGAAAAAAAAAACAGCAGAGAAAAAAAGAAAGCAAAGCGTCCTGTCTTGTCTTGTTGTTCCACTGGGAACAAATTATTCTTTTATGTGCTCTTTGATGTTGAATAAAAGGGGGTTTGAATACTATTTCACTGTGCTGGTTATAAAAATGCTGTAATTTCCTTGTTATTTGACTTATTGGGAGTAAGTCAGCGACAAAAGCACCAATATCGTATACACAGAGACTTCCTTAATACCCCTTTTATCCACAGTGCTCTGTCTCGTTGGAGAGTTCTGAATCTATTGTCTGGAAATGAAAAGTCCAGTGTTAGTGCTTGTGTGTTTTTCTCACTCCAAATACAGATACAGGCATCAACCTGGGCAGTGGATGATAAATCACATCCTTACTCGGACGTGTGACGAACAGGAGGGGCTGAGTGTTGTGTGGCCTATGTGTTTCCAGTCATGTATTGCATCAGTGGCCTTGCCAGCCAGCCTTAGATAGCCCCTCAGCTCAGAGATATCCATCTCCTATCCAACAGCAGTCACACAGCAGAGACTGGTGGACATTTAGAATCTCTGCATTAAACCCTACCTGGGTACAACTTACCCTCAGCATAACTTCAGCCCACCATGTGTGTCCTGAGTCATGGATGCAGTTCATGCCAAGAGAACTGCAGGCAATTCAAAGCACTTTCGATGCAAAATTCAAAACATTTGAGTCTATGACTTGCTTACCCTTGTAGAGCTGCTTTGACTCCAACAATCCTTTTCCCACTTAGTCTACCAGAAGTAAGAAGAATCAGGCCTCTGCTTTTAATTTTCAGAGATGTGTTCAGACCCAACTTTATAAACTGCAGTGTGACATTAAGTGTGCTCTTCAGTTACCTCTGTGACACCATTCCCTGGACATGGTGGCATCTCCATTTCTGAACATCAATGTGGGAAACCAGAAAGTGCATCAGATTATACAAAGACAGGCAATCAGACTGATAATTCTTAACCAGATCTTAGTGAAAGGCACAAAAAGGCAGTGTTATTAACAGGAATAGCTACCGAAGATACACCTTCTATTACTCTCTGCTCACCACCCTCTGCTCCTGTGATGTAATCAGAGAATCATAAAATGTTTTTTGTTGGAAGAGACTTTAAAAGTCATCTAGCTTCAGCCCCTTGGCATGGCAGGGACACCTCCTGATAGAACAGATTGCTTAGTGCCCTATCCAAACTGTCTTTCAACACTTCCCACCTTGAAGCCTCCTCAGTTTCTCTGGACAATCTGTTTCAGTGCTTTCTCATCTTCATGGGGAAGAATTTCTTCCCAATGTCCAATCTAAATGGAGTTTCTTCCAATTTGAAGTCAATATCCCTAATCCAGCCACTACATGCCTTTGTTAAAAGTTCCTGCTCCACTTTCCTTCCTGCTTCGAATAATGGCAAGCTCCTTTAAAGTTTCCTTGAGGCCCTCTCCAGGCTGCACAACCCAAATTTTCTTAGCCTGTCTTCATAGGAAAGGTGCTCCAACCCTCTAATTATCTTCATTTCCTCCTCTGGACCTGCTCATATAGTTCTTTATCCTCCTTGTGCTGGGAATTCCAGAACCAGACACAGGATTGCAGCAGCAGATCTCACCCGACCACAGTAGAGAGAGAGCAAGAGTGGAGTAATCTGCTGCTAGTTGCAGCAGCTGGGTTAACTCCTCAGACATTCATCAAGCACCACAATACGTTGGCATTATTGACAGTCAAGGCAGTGTTGGACAAGATGCATGGTGAGATCCCTTATAAATTAAGGTTAAGGATGTTTATTGATCATAGGCATAAATCAGGGACTGGGAAACGACGACTGCCTTAAAACGTGGAAACAAGTCTTCACATGCTGCTGCAAAGGCAAATGGTGAGACATAGAAACAATTCTTCTGCTTTATTTTGTGGTGAAGTTTGTTTCAGAATCATCTTGGAATTAACTGAAATAATCAATAAGGTTATCTCACGTTCAGCTGCGCAAAGAGGTATGGTTGTGAGAATCACAAAGAGGTCACAGAGGAGGTAGAGTGACAGATTAGAAATTCCTCTGAATGCTTTTGCTTTGGTTTGGTCATGAAAATATGCTCCTAGGAAGAAAACCTAGAGCTAGTTCTGTAGAATAGGTTATAGGTGGCTGTTCAGAAACACACAGTACTAGTCAAGGTGGAGAGTTCTGCTTTAATCCTCCTTTGCAATCAACAAACACAAGATCGGTGTATCCAGAAGCAAAGGCATTTTATTATTGGCTTTTCAAATACCTCTGGGTGAAAGACCAACAAATGAAAGCTTAGCTATACAGCAAGTAACACTGTATTTTACAGATCTGTAAAAAAACACATCATAATCTTCAAAGAGTAACCTAAGCCTTGGTTGTCTTTTGAGTGCACGGCAGAAAAACCTTCCCACAGCTGACTTGGGACACAAGAACCTAAAATACAGAAGAACTCAAACAAATTCCAAGTGGAGAACAGTGCTGTGTTGTCAGGGACTAGATTTAGTAGCTGTCTTTAGCGTCCAGTATCCCTCTATGTGCATGTCTCTCAGCTTCCTGAGAGATTGAGATGTGTCTGAGGCATGTAAAGACTTTCAAGTTTGTTGTGGAGCAGGAAAATTACAGATTTTTAAGTGCTCCCTGAACACTACTGCCTCTTCTAGGTTGGCACAGCTCTTTCCTGTCTTGGGAGGGATCCGAGAGCAGAAACAATTTTCCTGGTCTTTTGGCTTCTGGTCCACTTTGCCCCAGCTTTGCTTTCTGCTTGTTTCGTCTCCCATCTACAAGGGAAAGCATCATACTCTTACAGGCATCTACCACCACACTGCTCAAAAGGGACAATTTTTTGCTTAATGTGTGGTGTCTGCTGAGTAGTATTGTGGGATAGAGCTGGGGCAGTTTGTCCTCAGTATGGTGTTTTCTCTTGGACTGATTTTCATCTCAGTTCATTGACTTTTTATACATCATAAATGCCTTAAACTCACCTTATACCTAACATTAATATGAAAATAAATGTACCCTTGCAGGGCTCGAGGTATCTGCTGCTGTCTCTGCAGGCACTGCTAACTTTGTCCAGAGCTGGTACAGGACCCAAGTTGGGAATAGCAGGACAGGATCCAAATGAGGCTCAGGCCTAGGAAAGCAGTGTGTTTCCTCTGGGAAGAAAAGGAAAGCCCCCCCATCTCTCACTATAAATACACCAGGCTGGTGTGCTTTGTTTTGAGCCCAACTTCCTAAGGAAACAAGGTCCACTGCTGTCACGCTGAGTCTGGCTGTCTCTGTTCCTCACTTCGAAATCCCATTAGTCACCCTGACCAGATTTGACAGTGGGGGTCATGGTCTCCAGGACATTGAGCTTTGTTTGCACCTCAGTGACCAAGGGAAGAAAAACCTTTGTTGTTCTTTATGTCTCCTCTCAGAGAAAAGCTTTTTCTCTGTGAGACAGGGAATCCAGAGGGGAGGGGACCTTGCAAGGCAGGTTAGCAGGAAACCAGGTTGTTAGTTCCTCTGCTTCGGGAACTGCTTGTCTACTGTAACCTCCCCAGGGAGCACCCAGCACGGCAGAGACCACACAGGCACTGCCCCAAGATGCCTTTGTGAAGCTGGACATGATAGTTTCTCACATCTTTTTAGACCTTTTTTTTAGAGATCTGAGAGGGTACTAAGTCTTTCAAAGATGCAGTTCTGATGCTTCTCTGTCAACCACCTCCCTGTGTTGTGATGGCTGTACCTTGGGGCAAGAAGGCTTTGGGGTGCCCTGAGGAGCTCCTTTCCCTAGGTCTCTGTCCACCAGAACAGACCCTGCTTCATTCTCATGGCCTGCAGGTTCACTAGAGGACACGGAATGAGCCCTGGAAGCAACTTTCATTCATCTGCTCAAGTGCATTCAGCATAAATTAAAGGAAAATAAAATCTTTAGGATCCAATAAGAGCATTTAATGGTCACTTTGCATGACCATGAAAAACACACATAGCACAAGGCAGACTCTCTGCTCTTCAGAGAGTCTTGTGTCACAACCCTCTATTAATTGTAACAAGTGTTGGGAGGTACACACATAAAATCATCGTTTTGGGGGGTTGGTGGTTTGTTTTATTCTGTTTCATTGATTTGGTTTGTTTTTTTTCCCATAATGATGCTGCTTTATCTGCTGCCTCTGTAGCTGTATAGGACAAGCACAAAAATCTGTGTCTGAAGAATGAAACATATACTGCCAAGAAAAAAACCCTACACCCATAATTCAAAAACGCAGCACAGGTTCCATATAGAAACTTGCGCTGCCTTTCTGAATTTCCTCCTCTTTATTGAAGGCATATATCTATCCTGAGGCAGACATGATTATCCACTGTAAAAATGACAGCTATTTTCATGTAGGGCAGAAACTAATGAAGAAAGAAAATATACTGAGACATTTTTGGCTGCACATTTTTGGACTCCAAGTGCAGTGCTCAGATGGAAGCTACTTTGCTGGATCCTGCCTCACTGATGGCTTGTGGCACTGATTTATTGATGTGCCCGAGCTAGAAATTAAGGTGGCCTCAAGGGAGGATATCAACTGACTTGTAAATTGGAACATGTGTTCTGAATGGAGTCTTTTTGTTTGTTTGTTTTTTTGGTTTTATTTTGGGGGGGGGTGTCTTTTTTATTATTATTATTCTTTTAACATTATTATTCTTGTGCCACCAACTGCAACATTTTCCATGTAATAGTAAAAAAAATATTCTTACATGTTCTCAGATGTATTCAGACCACAACAATAAATTAGGAAAAGGAACTCATCCTGACTTCTGGCAGTGGAAGATCCAGCTCCTGTGGTTCAATTGTTTGTTTCTATACAGCAAGAGAAAGAAGATTTGCCTTTTATATTTTCACAAATTTCTCCCAAAGTCAAGATCAGTCTTAAGTAACAAATTATGTTATTGCTACAACAAAAATCTCTATTGGCACCAAAGGACTTTCATGTGAATGGAAAAAGGTATGGAACACAGCCTGATATGACAGCAGGACACAATTCCTACATTGCACAGATCCAGGGCCTGGTGCTTCAACTGATGCTTCCTCCAACTTGACCACTTGTGGATTTGCTCACCATTTGCTCTAAATTTTCACAAGTGGCTGCAGCTCAGAGCCTATGCAGATGGACGCAGCCAAAAGGTGGTAAGAATGCTTGTGACTGAATGGATGCAGAACACCTGAATCTGGAGAGAAGCTCTTGATGAGCAGCAGTTATTCAGTTATTACACATCACTGAAAAGCAAAGAAAAAGTCAATTTCACAATTATTCAGATCTTATTGTTTTTATAGAATCACAGGATCATTTTAGTTGGAGGAGACCTTTAAGATCATCGAGTCCAACCATTAGCCAGCACTGCCAGGTGACTGCTACACCATGTTCCTCAGCACTACATCTACATGGCTTTCTAGTTCCTCCAGGGAACTGTCCTGGGTAGCCTGTTCCAGGTCTTGGCAACCCTTTGGGAGGAGAAATTTGTCCTAATATCCAATCTAAACCTCTCCTGGTGCAACTTGAGGCTGTCTACTCTTGCTATATCACTTGTTTCTCAGGTCAAGAGAGTAATTCTCTCCTGGCTCCAACATCGTTGCAGGCAGTTGTAGAGAGTTAGAAGGTCTCCCCTGTGCCTCCTTTTCTCCAGGTTGAATAACCCCAGTTCTCTCAGCTCCTCCTCACAAGACTTGTGCTCTAGACCCTTCACCAGTGGCATTTTTACTGAAATAATGGTTAATATCAGACAAAAGCCACAGCTCAAAGTTCGGCCTTCAAACCCAGGGTTTCCAAATATCCAAAACAAGTCTGGATGTCTGTGCTTTCCAGTTTCCAGTTGTGAGGGCCCCTTAAAGAGTTCTATGTTCTCTAGTTCTACATTGCCAGCTCCAAGCCGAGCTGCCCTAAGCCTGCACAAGCATTGCCTGCCTCTTCTAAGTGGTGTGTGGATGGTTTCAGACTGACTTGTGGGGAAAGCATCGTCAGAGAAGCAAGTGTAGCTTCCTCCTTGTGGAGAAAAGACCACAGAGATCCATTGCAAGGTGATGTAAGAGAAAGTACTACAGCCATGCTGCTGAGTTAGGAGGCAAGACGCACTGAAGGGAGGTGAGAGGGAAGGCTCTAATTAAAGTACAATTCCTAGGCCAATAATAAAGACATTTCAGTATTTAGAGCATCAGCAGGAGTCAAGAAAGTGAAGCTCTGCCCACAATTTTCTGCATAACCTACAAACATTCAACTTCTCCATCACTCAGCTCACGTTTTTAAGAAAGAATTCAGAGCAGTAGGAGAAACAACACACTAATGCTTGTAAAAGTCCTTCAGATATTGGCTGCACGCTAAATGAAAACATAAATTTTAATGATCTCTTACTTGTTGTGAGTGAGGTGGATGGAAGCAAGGCCTCTGGGTTACCCGGAGGTATTGCTTTCATGGCACACTAACCATTTATTGATCTTCTCTCATTTTCATTTCCCAAATCCATCATAATTAATTCTTAAACTCTTATTCAAAGGAATGTATCCTGTCCCCATCAGATCCAGCAACCTTAGCCCTTGATTAGAGAGGTAGGTCTTTAATTATTCATCAAAACATTTTTTAACAGATTTTTCAGTCACCTTTACTTAGTAACATTTCCCTATCTCAGCAGTCCCTGGTCATAGCTCGTGGCACAAGCCAGGCAGTTGTGTGCTGATGCCCTTGGCCTTCAACTTGAGCAGAAGTTGCCAGTGGTCCTGTATTGTGTTTCATTAAGGAGTAATTTTACAGGGTGTGCTGCAGCGCATAGGCGATAGGCATGAGGCCATCAGATTTATGGCATTGCAGCATCTAGCTGACAGCATTCACACAGTAAAATATGCATTATGAGAATGTTAATGTCACAAGAGATCTCCTCCAGAACAGCCAACCCAACCCAGTGAGGTAAGACATTCAGTGCTGGGTATTAAAAGTTCACTAGCCAGCATGGCAAGATGAATTAGACAGGCAGCCAAATATGAGCCAGCAGTGTGCCTAGGCAGCCGAGGAGGCCAATGGCATCCTGGCTTGTATTAAAAATGCTGTGGCCAGCAGGAGTAGGGAGGTGATTGCCCCTTTGTACTCGGCTTTGGTGAGGTTACATCTTGAATATTGTGTTCAGTTTTGAGCACCACAATACAAGAGAGATGTGGAGGTGCTGGAGAGGGTCCAGATGAAGGCAACGAAACTGTTGAAGGACCTGGAGAACAAATCTTATGAGGAGCGACTGAGGGAGCTGGGGATGGTTAGTTTGAAAAAGAAGAGGCTGAGGGAGACCTCATTGCTGTCTACAGCAACCTGAAGGAACATTGTGGAGAGGCTGCTGCTGGTCTCTTCTCACAGGTAATTGGAGACAGAACAAGAGGGAATGGCCTCAAGCTGAGACTGGGGTAGTTTAGATTGGATATCAGGAAAAAGTTTTTCACAGAGTGGGCAGGCACTGGAATGATCTGCCCAGGGAGGTGGTTGAGTCACCCACCCTGGATGTGTTTAAGGGTCCTTTGGATGTAGTGCTTAGGGATATGGTTTAGGGTGAATCTTGTAGAGTAGGGTTATAGGTTGGACTTGGTGATTTTGAGCATCTTTTCCAACCCGGATGTTTCTGTGATGTTGTGAAAATTATGTTCCCTCCTCTGCCTGGCTGCTGGGGTCTTTCATCTTATGTGAAATAATAACAGAATCACAGAATCAAAGAATGTTAGGGGCTGGAAGGGACCTTGAAAGAGCATCTAGTCCAAACCCCCTGCCAGAGCAAGATCACCTAGAACAGATCACACAAGAATGCACCCAGGTGGGTTTTAAATATCTTCAGAGAATGAGACTCCACAACCCCCACTACGGGCAGCCTGTTCCAGTGTTCTGTCACCCTCACAGCAAAAAAAAATTTTCCTCGTGGTTTACATGGAACTTCCTATGCCTCAACTTTCACCCATTGCCCCTTGTCCTGTCATTGGGCATCACCGAGATAAAAATTGCCCTTCCTCGGCCCAGAAGAATTGCTGCATGGACATCTACTTGCACACCTTGGGTTGTGAAGCCATGGGGAGAAAAAACATTAGCACCGCAGACAGGAATGGAAACTGAGGGGTTATTGATACTCTGGGATTTCTGCCACCCCCCGCCCCCAATCACCTCTGCTCCCGCCCAGCCTGCGGATACATCTCAAGACCAGCAGGCGAAGGCTGGTTGGAGGCAGGGCGCTAGAGGGCACCATCAGGATGCGTCCCGGTAACTGGGGATCAAACTGCTCTGCTCCTTTTCGCTTTCTTTTCTTCTTTTTACTTTAAAAAGAAGAATTTACTCACTCCCAGAAAGGAACACGTGTCTCAGCCCTGCAGAGTCATAACAGTACTCCTGATAAACGGGAAAGCTGGGTGCTGGGCCAGTGAGAGAGAGATTTTGTCACTCCTCTGCAGCGCAGGATGAGATAGCCCTGCCGCACAGCACGAGAGGACTTCATCCTGAGCAGCACAGCTTCCCTCCGGGAAGGGGAACTGCTGGAAAGTGATACTTTAGCAAAATGTGAAGTTTGTAATATTCAGAACTTGGTATCAGGAAAGGCAGCCAAGGAAACAAAAGCAGATGGCAGATGGAGCTCTATTAGCCAGTCTTCATGTTCCCTGCTCTGCTCCTAGAGGATGCTTCCCTACGTACTGCCATCACCCTCGGGGTCCAGGGCTGCACTTCTGGATGTTCCACCGTGCCTGTACACAGGCAACAGGATTGACCACCTCAGAAATTCCTGTTTTACTATCTGTCGGCTCCCTGCAGGGACCTCCCAAGCTGCTGTCAGCTACACAAAGCATCTGCTCATTTCTGTGAGTTAATCTCAGGCACCAACAAGAAACTTCTATTGGTTGTTCCCAGCCCAATCGCCTTCATCAGGCTGCTGCCGATCCTCCGCAGGCATAGAATCGTCAGATCATGGAATGGTTTGGGTTGGAAGGGACCTTTAAAGGTCCAATCTTCCTGGATTAAGCAGGGACACCCTCGACTAGATTAGGGTCCTCACAGCTCCAGCTACCTTGACCTGGAATGTCTCCAGGGATGGGGCAATATCTTCTCTGCACGGCCAAGTCTCATCTTTTAAGTATGTGTGCTTCTGGGTTGTATCAACACAGGAACACCAAGCTCCTACATCCTCGGGGCAGGGCTGCGCTGGCAGCCAGAGCCATTTGCCACCTCCCCATCACCTCCAGCCTCCATCTTCAGGGACTGGGAACAGGTTTATGTGCTCACTGCTACACCCAGGCTGAGCAGAGGCTGCCAGTTGTGCTGCACTGTACTTAATTATGTAGTAGTTTTATGAGGTGGACTGCAGCTCATGGGGGACTGGTGTGAGACCACCAGATTTATTGCACTTCAGCTTTGAGCTGACAGTATAACAGGCTCTAAGAGGTAAGTACTCAGTGCTTTATTCATTGATCTTTTGCCCTCTCCCTGCATTTTCATACAAGGCTTTGCAGCCTGCCTGGGCTGATGGGAAGGATCTGCAATAGTGAATAAAAGCATGGAAAAAACAGAAAGGTAGGCAAACAGATGGAGAAAGAGACCCAAAGAGCAAAAGGATGAGAAAACAGGAGGAGAGATGCAACTTCCCACACAAACCCACAACCAGGTGTGTCAGATCCCACAGTTCTGTTTTTTCATGGCATTTTATGTGTCACAAAATCACAAATGAAAGCTTTGTCGGCAAAAATCGTTTCCATGGGGATGCCGATGGTTCCATCCCTGTAGTACCCTGAGCTCATCACCGATTTTGTAACAGCAGCACTCATATTTTAACCTAAAACAACAAGGGTAGTATCTGGGGG
>VWYK01010630.1:15210-38631 GCA_013399775.1 Semnornis frantzii | reverse complement strand
TTTTTTTTTTTTTTTTTTTTTAAATCTGCACTTGTGCAGTATTTAAAATATTGCTTTGAATCTACACAGGTTCTCAGTTATTGGACCTCTTGGATTTTTAAACCTCTCTGACTCTCAGCCAGGTTGCCTCTGTCTGCATTGAAAGGAGCCATTCTTCTTCTTCTTCTTTTATTTCTTTCAGTGAAACTGGAGACTTTCCTTTCCCGTAACTTTCAGCTGGCTGAGCCATTTCTAGATCTCGGCATTTTTCACTCTGCAGCCTGACCCCCAGGACTCTGAGAGACCTGTAAGAGAAGTTATGTGACACATTGGATGCAGGGAAAAGCTGTGTGGGTGAAAGGGAAATGCTGCAGATGTCAAAACAGAGTAAAATAAAATAGAAAAGATAATGGAAAGTGCGAGGTGGGGTGGTGGTGAGAGAAGGAGAAAAGGGGAAAGGGGAAAGGGGAAGGGGGAGGAGGAAGAGAGAGAAAGGGGGAAAGTGGGGAGAGGACGAGAGAAAAAAAAGAACCCTGAATTATTTCCACTAGGTATATAAGAAGCAGACAAACAAGATAAGCTTCATTCTTAACAGTATTCTTCTTTCATACAAATTTGCACAGATGACAGTCACACATGGAGTTTTAAGGGCAATAAAAAGCAAAGAGAAGACAAAGATAACTGTAACAACCAGGAAAACGGTTTAAGCAAAGACCATTAAGGGGATCTTGTTTAACTATCAGTACACAACAGATGAGAAGGAGAAATCTTCTGAATGACAGTGAGAAAATCTTAAAACTTCCATTCGGGCTGTTCACACACAAGAAAGGTTGTGTGTACCTTGCTGCTGGGCCCTGCTGTCATTAACACACATTAATGTCATGCAAGAGCTCATGTTGTGTTAGCTCCTCATACCAGCTGTGCACATACAACCTCATACCATCACAGGCGGAAGGTTTCACCTATCCGTCAGTGTCCATGAAAGGGAAGATACATGGACAGAGGGCAATGGCAAAGCACCATTAAACAATGCCATTTGTTTATGGAATCCCAGAATGCCAGCATGGTAGGGGTTGGAAGGCACCTTTGGAGATCTAGTCTCAACCCCCTGATAAAGCAGGGTCACCCACAGCACATCATCCATGATTCCGGCATCTGGGAGGGTTTGGAATTTCTCCAGAGAAAGAGACTCCACAGTCTGCTCCAGGACTCCAGCACTTTCACAGCAAAGAAGTTTTTCCTCATCTTCAGATGGAGCCTTCTGGGTTCCAGCTTGTGCTTATTGCCCCTTGCCCTGCTGCTGGACACCACTGAAAAGAATCTGGTCCCATCCTCTTGCCCCTTGCCCTTTAGCTATCAACCGGCATTGAGAAGATGCCCTCTCAGTCTGCTCTTCTCCAAGCTAAACAGCCCCAGGTCCCTCAGCCTTTCCTCCTCAGAGATGCTCAGTCCCCTTCATCACCTTTGTAGAGATGTAATCACCTCTGGAAGATGAATGTGACTCTAAAAAGCACATGTTTTCTCCTGTCAGTACCAAAGCATTTCTCTTTCTGAGAGCCAGCATCCCACAGCTCCCAAATTCCTAGGCACTCAGGACACACTTCCCATTGAGAGAATCACGTTGAAGGCCATCCCCACTCTCCTGCTGCCACTCCATGCCCCACCTACGTGTCTGCTACAGCAGCATGTTGTTTCTCATCTTCCACTTGTCCTGTTGCACTCACTGGGGTATTTCTGAACTATTTGGCACTGCACCTCAATGAGATCTTTCTGCACCAGCTATAAAAACTAATTGCATGAAATCATACACATACTGTGTGTTGAAGGCATGGGCGCCTGGCTTTCCTGGGGAATTCTTCAACCTGTTTTCCAATTGCAGCCAAGTTTGGTAGAGCAGAGTGGCACAAAGTTCCCACAAGCTCCACAAAAACAGACATCCAGACAGAGGGAATTGGCAATGGCAGTTGGAAATGCAGCAGGCTCGGCTCCATTCTCACCAGACTACAGTACAGCCTACAAACACAAATCTATCAGAAACCAGGTTTCACTGGGTCTGCAGTTCATGGAGATGCTTGATTTAGTCATAAAACATGTCCATGTGGGAGTGGTGGAGGATCTGCACCACGCTTTCTCTCCCATGGGTGCAGGGACAGCAAAGTCAGGCCCACACTTTCCTATTCCAGAGATATCCTACACCATTCAGCACTGAAAAATGTGAAAACATCTACTCCTACAAAAGAAGACTCAACACACACTCATCAGGAAGAGCCTCAAGGTGAAAGCAATATCTCCAGATCCCCTTCCTCCCACTCACATGTCACCAGACTTCCACTACTGCCCAATTCCAAGTTTAGGCTGTTTCATCCTAACAGAAAGAAAACCATCTTAAATAGTGTTAGAAATGCAAAACATTTCTGTGAACTTCTGCTAAATTCAGACCCACCCTCAGAAATTCAGGAGACATCTCCAGTAGGAAGAAAACAGAGCACCCAACACATTTCTCAGAAAGAAGGAACCACAGCTCTGTGCAAGTGTTACACAGGCCAGGCAACTCATGTGCAAGTCTGTTGGGGATATCCTGTAACTTTATATGCAGACCCAGGAGTCTCCCTCAGTGGAAATTACACACAAGGACAGGGATCATCGCTCACAAATTCCGGTCAGACTTTTGCTCGTAGATTCTCCCTCCCCACTCAGGACTATTTTAAATACCCATCATTTTCTAGAGTCTGGGGGCTTTTATGTGCATGCTCCTGAGGACCTCTCTCCTGTTTCTCAGACAGAGTAACACAGATCTTCATAGAGCATCAACTAGCAGACCTGAAGCCAGCTCAGCCCTTTGTTTTGGGCATTGGTTGTTTTGGGAAGGTGATAGCTGTTATTTCAGCCAGTTCACTTTGTAATGGACTCTAATCCATCTGAGGTTTCTCTCTGTTAAAGAGCTGTGGAGAAGTGATTAGGCATGAGCCACATGACCACACTCTGGTTTATATGAGTAACCAGCTTCACAGCTCTCTTGTTATGCAGACCAAGGTGGTTTTGCCTGGCCATGGTGAGAAAGAGCTGACTACACAATTCTACACATGTTGATCTTCCCCAAAACTGCACAGAGTTCGTCCACCTCCATGTCAATGCTTCTTTGATTGCACAGAATGACAAGTACGTGGAACAACTCCAAATTTCTGTGATGCACAGGTCTCCATGACTGTAAGTATCACTTTTACCATGCCCCTATGTCATAGGAGGAATGGATCTCTGGGTGTTCCCTTCAAACCCACACATTTCCCATCACTGACCTAAAGGGCAACCTCTGCTAAAGGTGCTGGTTGCAGGGATAAGCCAATGACCAGAGATAGGACAGGAGGAAGCCAGACATTCCACCAAGCAGAAGGCGGTGGTAATCTACACATCCTTGTCAAGGCATTTCATAAGGGACTGCAAGACACGTTGGCAAAACATGGCTCCTTTGTTACTTTCCTCTTTAAGTTAATGCAGGGTTCAGCATCTGAAGAACCCTACTGGTCTAAAATGAGGAAACTCACTCAAAGACTCCAGCAGCCAGCCTGCAGCTGGCAAGCAGAGTTCGGGGGCCCAAAGTACAGCCTCTCACCGGGCTTGTGCTTGGAGACAATGGAGCTTTGACAATTAAGGCCTGTGTACACAGGCAAATTTATCAGCCTAATTATACTGGCATAATTAGGCCGATAAATTTCCCTGTGTAGACAAGCCCTGTGACTCTCAAACTCATAACTAGGCAGGTCTGTCAGAGAGGGAGAGAGGGAAAAAGAAGGTTAAACAGCAACTCCTGGAATGTCCAAGCAATAAATTTTTTTTCTTGCTCTCTTTTTTCTTTATTTAAGCTTTTTTTTTTCCCCCCGCTCTCCAAGTGAAAGGTGCATTTCATTTTTAAATGGAGAGCTGGATAAGCTGTCAATACAAATATTTTTAGACAAATGTGAAACAACAACCACCAACATTCCCTTGATAGAAAGGAGTTTGAACCTGGGGTCAGACAGGCCCATGGGCATTGCCACAGCCCTGCCAGGCAGACCATTTGCAGGATTCCAGTTTAAAGCATAGCTTGAAGAGGGTTGCTCACTTTGGTGAGCACTCTTGAGCCCCTCAGACATCCCTGTCCATCCACAAATATCACAAGTAGCCCACGCTTTAGAGAACAGTGGTCCAGACATGCCAGGAAAAGCTATTCTGTTAGCTGTCTTCCTTTCCATCCCTCCCTCACCAATCTTTCCACACCAGAGCATCATGTAACTCCTTTCAGAGCTGCCAACTCCACAATAATGTAGATCAAGCCTCATCTGGAAACAGTGCAATGTGCCTGACCAAGACAAGTCCTCTCTGGTCTATCTGCAAATGGGAAAAGTCTCACATTCTGTGTTTCACTGTCCTGGTACACAAAGCACTGCTGCCATGACAATAAACTTCACAGCAGGGGAAGTCATGGCAGGACACCCACACTGAAGTTACTCCCAAGACCCTTACTAATGGAGAGCTCTGCTTGCACTCTTCTTGCTTCTCACACTGTGTGATCCCATCCCTGTTACTGCTGATAAGTGGCAAGGGCTGAATGACAACTGTGCCATCACAGCTATCACCAAGGTTCATCTGAAAGTGTTGGCTTCAGATTGTCACCATCACCCTCAAAAGAAACCCTCTATGAATTTGGAAGATCCAGCCTTCAACTTCATCCACTTCCCCATCCCAACCTTTTATCTTTGAGTTTGACATTCAAGGTCTGAGCAAAATGATCTAGCTGGAAATGCTCCTGCTGACTGTGGGGGTGTTGGACAAGATGATCTTCAAGGGTTCCTTCCAATCCAATTGATTTCTATGATTCTCTCTGTCTTCAACTTCCATCCTCTTCCATACTTACTGTTAGGAATACAGTTCTGTGCCTTGCTGGTGGCAAAGTCTCTTCTGATAGGTCAGCTTTCTTCGTGGTATCTTTTTTTTTTTTCCCCACTGGTATCAACACTGGAGCTAGGAGATGGAGAGCTGGGTCCCCGTCACGCTGGGCACTGTACATGCACACAGTGAAAGAGAGATGTCTTCTTGATTTTACAACCTAAAAATAGGGCCAAAAAGAAACATTATTCCCATTCTGTATGTGGGAAACTGGGCCCAAATATATTAAATATCTAGCCCTAGGAAGTCTGCAGCCAAGGCAGCAACTGACCCCCCTGCTTCCTGAGAGCCAGAGCTTGGTGTCTAATTGCACATGATCAGTCTTTCCTTTCCACCTCCCTGCAGGCATGAGGAATTTGTGCTCCATATCCCCACATTTCTCTTGCACTGAGCTGCACAGAGCCATGCACACCTAGATGGGACTCCTTCATAAATAACGGTGCATGGATTCAGTACTCCTCCTTGTCAACTCATGCCTCCCTTACAGCACAGGAATTAGGCTTTCCTTCCTGTATTCCCAGTGTAATTATCAAACACACTCTCCTGCTGGTGCAGTCTTCCCACACCACGGATGCTTTAAATCTCACACATAAATCTCTCTCATTTCAGCAGTTCTCTCTGCTGGAGAACAACATTCAGTGGTGATCTTTTTTTAATCAGGTTTGGTCCCCTGTTTCCCACCCCCATCTGCTGAAAGTGACTTTCCACTGAGAGGGGAAAACAATCTTTGATTTCAGGAATGATTATAAGAAGATTTCACATCCTCAGAAGCACAGTTATTTTGATTAGAATATTTTTGTTCCAATTCCTTTTCCAGCTGTCCCATCTCTTGATACAAAACCCAGGATACAGAATCCTTCAGAATTCACCTGCAGTGAGGAGACAAGTTGCTCACCCTCCCATCACCTGGGTCCTGTCTCCACATAACAGGAAGGAACCATTGGTAGATTGACTGTCAGCTGATCTCTACCTCAGATCCTGGCAGAAAATTCTCTGAACATGGACATGTGAGGGCTTGTTAGTTTTAGATCCCTTCCCTACACTCTGATCCTGCACTGTCACCACAAAGAGTATGGTCTCTCGAAAGGCATTTTAAGAGGAGATGGACAGCTAAGGCTTCCATAGAAACCTCCATTCACTGTCACAGCTTCAGGCTGTGACAGTGTCATTCTCCCAGGCTGGCATGGGTGTCATTCTCCATATGATGCCCATTTGTGCACCATCTCTCCCTCTTCACATTGTGGTCAGCTGAAGGAAAACATCAGATGATCTTTACACAATGCCATAGTGAGCTGGAGGTTTGTGGTTTCAAAGGCACATTCAAGCTGTAGGACACAATTTTTCTACATCTTTGCTTTCATAGACTTTGCACCATTTTTCCTTTCAAATAATACCCCTCTGAGGATGTGTGTATATGCAAAATGAGATGGCAACATGAAGACCACTGTCCTAAGCCATCCTCCAGTGCTCTCAAAGGTTGTCAGAAGCTCCAAAGGTTCTCCCTATAAAATAGTAAGTGAGATTCAGGAAGACAACCTGCGCAGAAATTTGCTGCCTAGGTCTCTTCAGGAGTGTTTCTGAGTCTATTTCCAAGTCCAAAGGGGTGGAACACAAATGTGGAATTGTGCGTTGGTCAAAATCTTCAGTGTCCCATTCTGTCAGTCAGCAGCTGCATGACTTCATTTCAACAACACTGCCTGTGTAAAACAGCACAAACTCTGTGAAGCCAGCTTCACTTCTGAGGACAGGCTGGAGAGCTAGGTGAAGGCAAACATGAAGTTCAGTAAGGACAAGTGCAGGGTCCTCCATCTGGGGAGGAATAACAAGAGGTTGGGAGCCGCCCTGCTGGAAAGCAGCTCTTTGGAGAAAGACCTTGGAGTGCTGGTGGACACTAAGTTCTGCATGGGCCAGCAACGTGCCCTTGTGACCAAGAGAGCCAATGGCATCCTGCGGTGCATCAGGAAAAGTTTGGCCAGTAGGGCTAGGAAGGTTATTCTCCCACTCTACTCTGCACTGGTGAGACCACACCTGGAACACTGTATCCAGTTTTGGGTTCCCCAATTCAAGAGAGACAGGGACCTGCTGGAAAGACCCCCAAGCCACAAGGATGACTGAGGGTCTTGAGCATTTCCCCTACGAAGAGAGACTGAGACACTTGGGACTCTTTAATCTGGAGAAGAGAAAACTGAGAGGAGATCTCATCAATGTACACAAATATCTGAGGGGTGGATGGAGTCAATCTCTTTTTACTGGTCAGCAGCAAGAAGAGAAGGAGCAATGGCTACAAATTGGAACATAGAAGGTTTCACCTCAACATGAGGAGAAATTTCTTTACAGAGAGTGTGACAGAGCCCTGGAGCAGGCTGCCCAGAGAGGTTGTGGAGTCTCCTTCTCTGAAGACTTTCCAAACCCACCTGGATGTGTACCTGTGCGAACTACCCTAGGGGATCCTGCCTTGGCAGAGAGGTTGGATTCAATGATCTCTGGAGGTCCCTTCCAACCTCTAATATTTTAATATAACCCACCTGGGAATAAACTGATTAAACGCACCCTGCCTACATTTCAACCCCATACTGAGTATGGCCTCCTCTCAGACCTGGTGAGCCTATTTGGATTTGAGCTGGTGTGCCTGCCTGCAAACTCACACTCATACCAGCCTTCAGTGGCCACCTCAGCACCTGCAGCTGTCATGCTGAGGCTCAGAAATAAACTTCCTCATCCAACACAAATGGTTGGATGTTTGGGCCAGAGCAACTTGCTGAGGTCATTTCGCCTGACATCTGTAACAAAGTGGACTATAAGATTGTGCTGAGCAATTCATACCTGAAGTTCAATAGCTGTGGCTGAACAACCACCACAATAAACTTGCAATCATGGAAAATCTACCACAATGCTTAGTAAGTTGTTCCAGTGGTTAATTACTCTCCCTGTCAAAAATGTGCACCTGGCTTTGAGTCTGGAGGTGCTTAGCTTCAGCTCCCTGCCAACACCATCTTCTTGCCACACCTATGTCTCCCGCACTGCTGAGTCCTTCCTATTGCATCACTGACCTCACTGAGATCTTCAGCCTGCAGTAAGTAACCTGTTTGAAAGCTAAATAAGCAGAAGCTCCTTCTACATCTTTTGCTGTCCTGCAGGTTTGGGTTCTTTCCTTTCTTCTCACTTTTTGGTTGCCTTTGTAACTTCCCTCTGAACCTTCTCAAAGTTGTTACTGTTCTCCATCAAACTGGCTGTCAAGCTTGCTGAACCATAAGCTGTTCTCTCATCAACCATGGAGCTAAACTGCCTCCTTAGGCTTTGCTCTAGAAATTTCTACACACATTCACAAGGTCCTTCCAGGCCATCTTGTGTTTTGACCAGCCCTAAAAGTTACAACAGCATTTCCAAATCTTTAAGCCCAGAGTCATATTAAGTGACATTAAGATGAGGCAATAAGCCCTTGAAGAAAGCAGGATCAGTAAGTGAGAAGAACAATCTACCAGCTACTTCCATTTCTTTGTGTGGGCAAGGGCCCTCACAATGACTACCTGCTCATCCAAGCTGGTGGCTTCCAGCTCACTGTAGCTCTGCTCTTTGCCAGGGTTTCATCCCATTTGGCTCTATCCAACACTTGAGGACCCTGAGGAGATACAGTATGTTTTATACCAGCTTTCCTTTTTAACCAAAAAAAAAAATAATAAAGCAAGTCTGCATACCCATAGCTTCTTCATACCCAAACTCTGACCCAACCAGGGAGAGTCAGCAGAAGTAGCAGCTGTATTTGCAGCTTCATTAGCCCTGTAAAGGCACATGAGAGAAAGGCCAGCACCTTTCTGGCATCATGCGTCTCAAATGGTGGAAGCAGACAATCCTGTCTCAGCTTATCTTGTGGCAGAGCTTCACTGACTTAAAACCAGCAATGTAACCCATACTCCTGCTTTCAGTGTCATGATTGTGGCCTAGAGTTGAAGAGCTTTTCTGTTTCCCCACACCCCCCAGATGAAATCCTTCTGTGTTACAGCAGCATTCTCACCTAACTCAGCCAATCTCCGCAGCCTAAAATGGTGCAATCAAAGCCCCTGACACGCTTGCAGAAGAGCTACTGTAGTCTGCCTCATGGGACATCTTTGCTTAAGGAAGGGAGAGGAAAGCAGCCCCACCACACCCCAAACCCACTCTTTCCCCATACGCAGTGCCACTGCTCTCAGAGTATTAATAAAGCAAGTGTTGAAAGAGCTGCTCAGCCTGAGGCATGCTGAAAAGTACCCTTGTCCCTTGACCCACCTCCTCATCCCAGAGATTAATTAGGCCTAGCCCCTCCCTGCTAAATTGCCTCTCAGGCACATTGCTCAGCCTTCCTCCTCTTGCCTCTGGCAGATTCACTCACTACCTTTTTATTTCAATATTCATGTTTTCCAGTTTGCAAGGCCATCCCTTCCACCCATTTTCACCAGGCTGCCCCACAGACTTTACTCCTGTAGCAGGGCTTTTGGGGAGGAAGGATGCCTGGAGTGATGGAGGATGTGCACGACTGGGATAGCAAGTTTGAGCCTCCAGTCTCCTCCTTGATCACTCTGCAAACTTTTACCCATGATGCTGTCCTGGGTGATTGCACTAGCTGGGCTGACTGCTAAGGAACATCACCACTTCTCACCTCATGAAAATGCCCTGGCAGTGCTGCTTGCCGATTTGAGTGATGCAAGTTCAGGGGTCCTCAGGCAGAAGCTCCTTCACCCAGCTGCCCCTCAGACTGGGCTGGGTCCATATTTGGCTCCAGAAACTGCCCCTGGACCTTGAATCCTGCCTAGGGTAAGAGAACAGTGAGGAAAAACCCTTTCCACAGTCTAGCATCTAGCTGGCTTGGAGCTTGGTATGTTATCTGCTGCCATTCCTTGTCTGAAATGTTTTTTTCTTCCTGATCATCATTTGGGGAGCTCAAGTACCTAGCTCAGAGCCAAGGAGCACACATTCAACTCAGCAAACCCCTGGCTAAGCCTTAACTTTTGCTCCTCTCTCCATCCCTCTTCACTGATGCCACCTGGCTGGACTGGAAGCTCTTTGAGGTAATACTTGCTTTCTGTTAAACATGTAGAGCAATAAGTTCAGTGAGGCCTTAATTAAGTTCTCCAGATGTTGTTGTAATACAGAAAATAAACATTAATTGGTAGGCTCATCAGATCCACATACCAGACAGGTTGCAGACACTCCCCCACTGTACTTGCAGATGCTGACATGAATGTGCCTGTGATGGTTAACACCAAGGTGTGTTTGGCTTGTCTACATGCTGCATGTTTGCCATGTAATATCCTTTCCTTTCATAACCAGATGTCACTTGGTATCCTAAGACAGAACACTCTGTAACAGGGGAGCATGTGTTTGGATGGAATAATGAAATTATCTTTGCAGTGTAACATAGATGGAAAGAGGCAATGATGAGCCTTTTCTGTTCCTCCAACCTTCTACTGTGGCTACTCGTGGTTTACCACTCTAAACCATCAACAGGCTCATTCTTCATGCCCATGATGAACAAGGTCACACTCTCAGCTATCTGATTTTTGTATGTGGGGTTGCACATTCCAGAGAAAATCTGTAATGGAAAACTTAATCACAGCAACAAGCACCCTGCGGGGATGTGAAATTCCTCCACAGGATGGTCAGGGGTTAATAAGGCTCTTCACTGCAGTTCCACCAAGCCATTCCTGCTCATATCGACCAAGCACTAGAAGGAAAGCCGTAAAATCCCCAGCAGAAGGCCAGCTCCCTGCCCACTCAGTGTGCCATGTTAGTTTCTGAAGACAGAGCTCCAATTGTGCGGCTGAGCCAAACAGGACGCCTGGTTTTAACACCCTTCCACCTTCTGGTAACCATTAACTACAACCTGACTTCCCATTACAACATACCATTGCAAACTCCTATTAGCAGCTAATCGAATCATCTGAAAGGGGTCATAACTCAAGCCCCTGTTTGTATTTCTGTGATGTTTCTTACAGCTTTTGCTGTGAAACAGGAAAATATGCAAATCAAGGCTCTGTTTTAAAGCTTGTGGTGTGGTGGGATGGAAGTTTCAGTGGAACTCTAATGGAGTGACGAAGGAGAACCATAGGATTGCTTCGGTTGGAAAAGACTTGTGAAATCATTGAGTCCAACCATTATCTAACTCTGCCAAGGCTGGTGCTAAACCGTGTCCCTCAGCACCACATCTCCACATCTTTTAAACACCTCTAGGGGTGGGAATTCAACCACGTCCCCGGGGAGCCTGTTCCAGCACTTGAGAACCCTTTCAGTGAAGAGGTTTCTTCTGATATCCAACCTAAACCTCCCTTAGTACAAGGGAATNACTCCCCTCCCAGAAATCAGAAACCCCAGGAGGGGCTCCCAACCACCCTTCCACCTTCTCCCCAGCCCCACACCTTACCCCAAGGTTTTGGAGAATCAGCTGGAGGGGGGTTAGAAGAAAAGTGGTTAGTGGAGTTATTCAACAGAGAGGAGAAGCCAGAGCTGCTAGTTCAAGAATCTGCTAGCCCAAGACCCAAGCAGCAAGCAAGTCCCCTCGTGACCCAGACTGCCAGCTCAAAAGACTCTCTTATCTTCTTTATTTTGGTTTTCTTATACCTAAACATCACAGCAAGCCTATGAGTGAAGTAGACATCACCATTGTTTTCCCTTCACAGCCTACAGTATAATTTTTCTCTATTAAAATATTCCAATTAGCTCAAACAAGCACAAAAGTGAATAAAGCCATATTGTATTTTCAACCTTCCCCATGAGACATGATAGGAGAAACTAATAACAGGCTAATAAGGTTTCCTATCTCAAAACATTTTCCAGCTGTGAGCTACCAGTGAGCCAAAAAGCCTCTCTGACTCAACACCAAACACACACATTCACGCCACCATTTTCTGCAATTTCCATTCAGAATTTCAAGGCTCTGTGGCATTTTTCATGCTCCTTTTCAAAGAAAGAAATAAAAATATTTCCTCTCAGAGGCATCATGGGTTGATTTCCAACCCACTGTATCCTGGAGCCTTCAATTCCGTTGTTTAAACACCAGCATGTTTTTCTTACATTATGAAAGGCAACAAAGTGCTGTTTGCACAGTGTTATTGATAGGCTGGTACATATTTGCTGACAGGGCTTTTAATTTAACTAACAGACTGATTTTGGGAAGAGTTTTCATTAAATCCCTGACGAAGCTGTTACGTGTTATTTTGGGTAGAAATCGGGCTACCGCAAATGAGTTTAAATGAGCAAATCATTCTAAATTGTCTGCTTGGGCTGAAGGAAGAATATTTCTCTCACTGTAAAAGAACTGAAGAGCAAATGAAAAAAAAAAAAACTGTTCCACACCTCATGTGGAGGTTGCTCCCACTCCAGGATTCCCTCATCCTGAGTCACAGCATCCTGGCAACCCCAAGTTACTGCAACACGAAGCGAGGTGCAGTTACTTAGAGCTTGCTTGAGGTGTCACTGAGGTTTGTTCACTTAAATCAAAATTGAGAGGGAAAAAAAGTTGAGGCAAAACTTTTGCAGCTCCCTCTTCCTCCCTCCCAACCACTACCAAGTCTCTCTAGTGTAGGTATCTATCTGCACAAGGTGGTGTGAATTTCAATAGATGGAAGCACTAAACTGGTCCCACTGCACCCAATGGTAGGTCCAGAAAAGGATTCCTCAGATCTGCACACTCAGCTTTACGGTGGGACCCAGTGCTTGGATGGTGAGGCTGGTGGGAAGTGTGACCTACAAGGTGCAGGCACTGCTGGCCTATACACCACATCCCTGGTACTGTCTTTATTAGAGAGTTCAGATGCAGACTGGATTGGAACAGTCACTAATTTTCAGCTGACACCGGAAAAAGTTTTACGTCACCTGCCATCCATCAGACTGTCCCCACACTGCTCAGCACCAAATAGTTCACTGGAGAGCAAAGAGTGGATTTCTTCTCCAGCACAGGGATTGCAAGGTTCTTTTACAGAGGAGATGGGAATTCGTCCCTGCACACACACACACACACATGTGCAGTTCTGCTGGCTTTCTTGGAAGCTGCACACATTCTTCTGAGCAACTGACCAACCACCACATCGCTGTTCCCAGCCTCACAGGTTGTGCTGGCTTTCTCCAGCAGGTGCAGTGTTGTGCCAGAAATAAGCACCCGAACCCTTATTTAGGCGATATCGACAATGACATTTTTAACTTCCAGCCCCCAGATCTTTGATTCAATCATTACTTCAAACATTAGATCTGCCTTTAAGATCACCAGAACTTAGCAAGTGACAAGGGGAAGGCAGAGGCCATTCCTCTTTAGCTGCCAGATGGGCCAGTACGTGTCTGCATCCGTCTGTCTGTCTATCTGTCTCCCCGGTTTTCGGAAGCCAAAGCCTCCACAGCCCTTGTTATTGCCAGAGGTTATTCCTCTGCTCCAGCTTTGTTTTAAAGCGGAAGCCCAGTGCAGTTTTGTCCTTCTCACTCTAGCACAGTGAGGTTAATCACCGAGGCACCAGCGCTGCACAGCAAAGACATTGTAAAGTTGCCAGCACTGAGTTACTGATGGCAGAGCAGCAGCCTAGAGGCATGTCAAGGAGCAACCTGCTTGTCCTTAAAGGGTCTTGGCATCAGGAAAAAAATGTCCCCATATCATTTCTTAAGCTCTAAGGAGCTACTAGTATTTGTGGTTTTCATTTCAGTGTAGATGACAAATAACTCTCCTGAAGACAGGACTCTTGAGAGCAGCCAGACTGTGTGCCTGTTGTACTTGCATTTAGTCCCCATCGCATGGAAGAAAGGAAATTAATTTTTTTTTCTTCTTTAAATTCTCAGCTTTGACCTACTGAGCTTGTGGGTCATGACCCCCATTTGGGAAAAGCTGCACTTTCTCCTGTTCCTCCTCCCTGGCTCTCACACACACACCATGGAAACATTACCCTAATGACCACTGACAAAACAATGCCCGAAGGAATGCATCAATATGAGCATCCAAATAATAGCCAACAAAACTTGTTAGTCTCTTAACATCAAACAGGTTAATATTAAACATTCCCCAAAGTTGTACATTTTCACCAGACAGTCAGCAGTAAATTGATGGAAAGTGACTGAAAATGAAATAAAATTACAGCAGCAGAGAGTGACCATTAATTCTGGGTTCTTTCCTTTCCAGGACTTCATTCATTTTCGTTCCCCTTGACTTCATCCTTGTACTTCTTCCTCCCTTGTTTAGATACTGTCTTTAGCTATTTATTTACTTCTCCTTTCCACATTTGCTTGCCTTTCCTCTCATTTTTCTGTGGCGTTGGTTCTGGGTGGGTTACCCATGGAGCTTGTTCACAGTCAGGCCTTTCTTACTTGGGGAAACCTTCAACATCACATTTGCCAGTGTGGTTCCTCCAGCTTTCATTACACCCTTGGGCTAAGGACTGTGTGATCTTCAGGTCTGGGCCAAAGAAGTTCAATCTTGCTGCCACCCATGACAGCTGCCTTCAAGCATCCCAGATGGAACCCAGAATGGGAAAACTCCAGTTTAGCTTCAGCCCGTGGGCAAATTTCTGCCATAATCTTAACAATTTCTGTCCTGGGTCCATTGCTGAGGCCCTGGTTAATATTTGCAGAGAGATGCTCTTTACTGGGAAGCCACGATAAACAGAGATGTATCCCGTGCTCAGCCCTGGCACACCTGAAGACACCAGAAGTAAGTCTGACATATTCCACTTGCAGATGTTTTATAGGGATCCTGCCTGCTGATGTGTTTCGCCTCTCCCTTTCTGCATATGTATGTAACTGCTCTTTCTGCTTTGAAAAGAAACAAAATGTGAGACAGCATCCCTGAGGATTCCTGAATTCTCATTCCCAAGCTGTGCTTAAGGAAAAAAATATTCCTGCTTGTCACCTTACTGAAACCTTTCGGTTCTGTACAAAGTCCCAGTTCACTAATAGTCACTCCATAATATTTAATGCCCAGCCACATTCATCTCTTGTTTCTTTCCATTACTGCTGATGGTACGGAAGAAGTGTTTCCCTAGCATGTTAGCTGTCTTTATCTGCCTTTGGAATGCATTTTTTGTTTCATGTCACCTCAGGGAGTTTGTCACCCCCAGTACTAGAGACAAATAGATTTTCCTGGCCTGGAAAACACCCTCTGGTTCATGAAAAGCCACAGCCATGCTGCACCACATATACTAAGGATCTCTTCATGCCAGTCCCAGCGGGGGCTGAAGTGCAGGTGCAAGTTAAAGGCTTGTTTGGGTCCTTTTCACCATAAAGTACTAAATCTCCAGGTCCCTTGCTGCTCTCCCCAGCCTCGCAGCAGGCGTGTCTGAGGAGACAGGAGTGCAAGCGCGGCACAGAGCTGCTGCGGAACTTCGTTAAGCATTCCCCTTTTGGGCCTCACTTTTGCTACTACACACAGTAATGCTCAAGGCTATGCAGCTGCACTCCAGCTCAGGCAGGATCAGGTTCCCTGCCCTCTTTCTCCTGGCTTAGCACTTTCTGCTGCCTTCTTTTTTTTTCCCCTTCCTTTTTCACCCTCTACTCATATATGAACACTTCAGAGCGTAGAGCACCATTAAGCTCAAAGAGAGAGTGTCCTAAGCCTTTACTAGCTCTCGGCGTTGCCTTTTCACCAGCCTTCCCCTTCAAAGAGGCTTCTCCGAACGTTGGCTGGAGCTGAAAAAGTCTCCCCATCGCCCTTGGATCAGCCCCAAAGCAAGGGACACAATTACCTGGGAATGGAGGCACTAAGGAAAAGCAGCTTGCTGCCAGCAGGCAAAACACAGGGAGACCTACAAGAAGAAGGCAGCATCTGAGGGCCAGGCTTGGAGTCCTTGAAGAGACAAGCCCCTGTGTGGTGGATGCCCTGCCAAGTAATCTATGTTCTCCATGTCTTCCACTCCAGCAGCAAGCTGAGGTTTTTGGCAGCAGCTTTGAGCCACAAGGTGCAGACAATGTGTGGGCACTCTGACTCCATCAAATTCATATGGTTAATACTCTTTTAAATGGCAGTGGAAAGTATGCCATCTGATAATCTGAAGATGTTTGGGAGAGTCAAAAAAAAAATAAAATCCAAATACAAGCCTATGTCCAAATGTCATGAGAGGGCAAAAAGGTATTGCTCTTCTCATTGCCTTTTTCCTTAACCCTGGAATAGCTTGGGTTGGAAGGGGTCTTAAAAATCATCTCATTTCAATCCCCTTACCATGGGCACGGACACCTTCTGCTAGATCAGATTGCTGAAGGCCCCATCCAACCTGGCTTTCAACAATTCCTGGCTTGGAGACTCTTCTTCTGTGAGCACCAATCAGACCAGGAAGCAGTATCTCAGAACAATTCTCTCCAACCCTTTACCAATAAATTGGGCAACACAAGACTGTACGCCCAGCAGCTCCTATCACCTGTTACTCAACGGCTTGCAAACACTGTGTTAGCACCACCCACCATGAAATAAAGTCCACACTCAATGCAAGTTGTCCACAGCTCTCCATTTGTCACACCGTTTTTTCCTGAAAATATACTCATGGTAATAACTTATCCACCTAATTTAGATCTCAGAACTTTCTACTCACATTAGCATTTGTTACAATGAGTCCAAAGCAATATCTCATTCAAAAGAAAATCCCACAGATTCCTTTATCAGAGTTGTAAGATGATGTGTTTGGATGAAGTGTCTGGAAGGGTCTTGCCAGATCTCTGGCTTGTTTAACATTTTCAGCAATTATCTGGAAGCAGAAGTAGAAAAAAAAACATTCATTATCTCGACAGTTGACACCAAGAGTGGGGGAGAACACAGAAAACAAGAGGTTTATGGAGAAAATGAAAATCAGTTTGAAGGGATTTGAGAATTAGACAAGCATTATCCAGACAACACAAATTAATAATTACAATATGTCAGCAAGCAGACTGATTTCTTATCGTGCCTGGATAACCTAACGCTACCTTGGAAGATACTTCACACTAGAAGGACAATAGTAATATCTTTCACACAGAAAATTGATGTTACATTTTTTAGACAGTACTTTAAATGTTACAGAAGTTCTTAGAGTTGTGAAGACCACAGTGAATAGATGATGGAGAGTCTGAAATCACTTATTGCATGTGCAGTTTCTTCCTTTAATGAGAAGAGTGAAGTTCAGTTGCTTAATGGCCACAAATCATCTGTGATGCTCTGTGCTACTTTATTGTGTACATGATTATGGTTTATTGAAACCTGGGTTTATTGACATGTGCCAAAGAAGAGAAGGCTAGACACATACGACAAGATAACGCAGAAGCTATCTGCCATTCACCACTATCACATCGGTTACAATGAGGGATGGCTCCATCACTTACCTGGCTACAAACTAAGGGAAGTAGTCACTGTGGTGGCAGGACCCTATTTGCTTACCTTTATCCTCCATTATTGTCAATACAGCCAGCAAAAAGAAATAAGGGGACACTCCACAGTACTCCTAACCCCTGAGCAGCTGCATTCCTGGAGATGGACATACATCTTCAGGTGCTGGAAGGCAACTTGGTGTCTGAAACAGAGTCCTATTCATCTGCATTTCAGACTAACGACATCAGGGAAGTCACAGCCCAGACTGAAATGTCTGTGTTTGTCTGCTGGCAAAAGGATGAGTGAGTAGATGCCTCATCATGGACTAAACACTGCCTGGTTGACTTGAGCACAGAACAGGATTTTCAAAGTGGTCAAGGACCCGCAGCCTTACCTGGACCTTTCTTTGGCTTCAAGAGCAGAGAGGGACAGGTCTGAGTTCTCAATCTCACATACCTGCATTCTGGCCTATAGACATTTAAGGGAAGAAAAAGTCACACAGATCTTTAAGACACAACCCAAAACAGGCAAGACCTTGTAGCCACAGACTAATCACCTGGACTTCTGATCAGCTCACAGACATGACTAGAATTTTGTCCTCACACCAATCTCAAGATATAGAGAGATACTATCAGAAGTTTGATCACTGAAGTACAGAAGAACACCTCATCTAAACTGAAGTCACAGCTGTCTGGCAAAGATGGATCTTCTGAAATCTTTGGCATTGGTCTCCTGACTCCAGCCTCCCTTGGACTCCTTTGCCTGGACTCCTCCTCCTTTACTCCCCCACAGTACTGCAACTTCATGCACTGAGCATGATCAACAATAAAACAGCCTTGACAAGTCAAGTGTCAGATCCCAACACACTTAGTGTCTTATGGGTAAAAAACAGGAGGAAAAGAAAAATGGGAAGCCACTGGGTCAGAAGGTATGGAGAACAGAGCTCCCTTACTTTTCACTAGGTACATTATGTGTAGACTTGACCCAGCTGGAAAATGCCATATAGGTGGCTATGAAGTTAAGCAAATCTTACACCATCAGTTTTAAGGAACAAAGTGGAAAATAGTTTCCTTCTTTTCTTTAACTTTCTTTATTTTTCACCTCAAATTCGATGTATGCTTTGAACTACCAGTTGGACACTCATGACAAGAGACAGTGCAAAACACAGAGGTTCAGCCAGGAAAACAGGTCCCATGCAACCACTAAAAGGGAAAATGGTCAGATAGTGAAAAACACCTTGGATCCTTTGAAGCCATCAACTTCCACCTTCTGAGGCAGGTTTTGGTCAGGTCCCTCATCAACTGTTTGGGACCTCCTACCAGGAAACAGAGTGCCACTGAGTTATTATGGCAGTCAGAGATTAATTCAGGAGAAAAAAATACACCTACAATAACGAAAAAGCAAAACTCCACTCCTTTTGCAGCCCCACAGAGAGACAGCCAGACAAAAGCATGAAAAAATGGACTGTCTGGCCAAAAATGAAATTGCTGGCAAGTCTGGTTTCAACCCTGCTATTAGCTTTCTCACAGCTGCTTCAACTGCCCAAGCAGTGTTGAGATAAGCATGGTCTCCAAGTCCTTTTCTTCCTCATTGTGGGCAATATATTTGTGTGTTATTCTGCTTCTGACTAGTGCCTCATCCAAAAGAAGCTGGTCACCTTAAACAATAGTAAATGAAAGCAAGTCCCAAAGGATAATCCCTCAGAAACATTCCTGCATTCCAGGATGCGTGTCATGGTTCCACTGTGGCAGATCCCTCTCCAGCTGCATCACACATGGGGCAATGTGCTGTGCCAAGGCAGCTGTCCAAGGCTGGGGAAGGCAACCTGGTATTTTAGTAAATATTGAAATGACAAGCTCCTTACTGAAAGTTGCTAGCTTGTGCAAACACACAGGTGGGCAGAAAAGAGTGGATCTGGATCTGCAAGGCTCCCACTTCATGACTGCAGCCACCTCAGTAGCACACAGGGCTGCAAAAGTTGTGGATTTCTGGGAGGCAAAGGGGTGTTTGGGGTGAAGGCTCATGTCTTGTTCCTGTCACAGCTAAATGGCTACTGAGTGCTGATGGACTGAGTACTGAGTGCCTCCCTCAGCACAAATGATTAGCTTTTCTCTGTCAATAAAGACTTTTTTTTCTTCTTTTTTTTTTCTTTTTTTTTTTTTAATACAATTACACTTAGCCACATTCAGAGTCTGGACCTCAGGAAAGTGTTTTGGTCTTCTTGTAACAATAAGATACGACACTAGGTTGCCCTTCGGACTCACTCACCTCACAAGCATGTGTGAAGGTTTCCTCTCCCCAAAGGTGTAAAGTACTTCTGCTGCAAACTTAGTAAAAGAAGGCACTGTTTAAGGGTGGAACAGAAAAGGTTAGGGAAGACTTGCCAAGAAAGTGCCTGTGCTCTTCCAAAGGGGACAAGCTTAAAAAAAAAAATTGAGAAGATTCAACAGACACCCAGTGATTGTTTTTCAGGAAACAAAAGAAGCACTTATAGGTTCACTTTTCCAGGCCGCTGCATTAGTGGATACACTGAACAGACAGCTTGATCCAGATGAGTCACGCAGCAGGAGGAGAACAATGACCTGTGTGTTCCTCCAGCACAAATTACTCGCTTTTCTCTCTCAATAAAGACTTTTTTTTTTTTTTTGATATAATTGCATTTAGCCAGCCAATCAGGAGAGTGTGGCTATCAGGAGATCACCCCCTCCCTCAGAAAGTCAGGTCTCCTTGGCAGAGTGTCAGAATTTCAGGATACCCTAAGGCAGGCCACAGCATCTTAAAATAACTTAAACGCACCTCATGTCATGCCTGGGTGTTGAATCAGCCTCTAGATGTCAATCACACACCTCTCTTCACAGCAGAATCACCTCAGCTGCTCTGATCCTCACTTTTGAACTTACAACTTCCCTTCACAGGCATCAGGGTGGGGGGATGTGGGGACATGCATGTGTATAATTTCCCAGCCTCCACAATAACGATTCCACCCTTGGAGCCTCCCTGTTGGGAAACAGTCCCTACAAAGCAGCCTCTTTCACAACAGGCAGCTGCTGAAAAGGGGCAGCACCCCTTGGCAATGGCAGGAGCAGACAGTAAACTTGGGCCTTCCCCTTAGAGGTTTATGGGACTTCTGCTACCTACAGGTACCTCGATGTGATTTAACCCACTGAGTTACTCTCGGTTTCTCTGACTTGTTTGGAAGTCTCTGCTGATCTCAAAGGTGTCAGCTCTCTGAGAATTTGGCTTGAGAGTCTGTTTTTCAGAGTTCTAAGGTTCCTCTGGTATTACATTATGGTTGTTTGTCTGCTCTGGAACAGGATCACATAGCCCAAGATCTTTCTGTGCTGGATCCACATGCACTCCAAACCCTTACCAACTTCACTTAACTTCTCAGCTGCTCTGGAAAACAGGATCTACATGAGTATCCAAAGCTGTTAGTTAGAGTATCTGCTGCATTCCCTCCTATCTTCCTTTCTCCACCTGTAAACTAAGGATAAATATACAACTCAGTGTCAGTTACTTCACACTGCACATACAGGCACAGACTACTTTTGTAAACACAGCTCAGTGCTGCCTTGTATTGCTTTTCAGTTATGGAATGCAAGATCTTCACCTTGCTGTCACAACATCCCTGAACTTGTACTCTAACAAATGGCATCCATTGCTACTAGATAAGTCCATTTCTAAATGAAAAAACAAACCAAATCAAAACAAACAAACAAACAACAACAACAAAAAAAAAAAGCCACCCCCACCCCAACACCTGGATGGTGTTGCTTGTATCTCATAATAAAAATCTTATGTATATAACTGGATATAAATAATCCACTGCTACTTGGTTTATGCACCAAGATAAATTGTTCTGGAAACTGGCTTCAGGCTTTTGTTGGGCGACTCGGAAGCCCCCAGGGCTGGGGCATTTGCTTTGTTTTCGCGGACCACTAGGTGGAAGTGCTGCTCCACTCCAGCCTTCGACATCGCCAAAGCCTCTGGAAGGGCTGGAGCAGCCGTCTGCAAACCTCCCTTCATGGGGAGGCGAAGGATGAGGAGCCAGAAACCTTGGTCCTCTTTTCCCACAGCAGAGATTCAGTCCCAGTGCACACGGTATCGTAGGAAACACAGATCAAAATCTATGTATAATGAAATCACAACAAGAAGGCTTGCAACAGCAAGGCATAAAACCTGGACCGTGCCTTCGGAAGCAGAGACAGACGGATTTGTCAAGCGTGCCCGTAACGCCGGCCACTTATGAGTTATTACTCATTTATATTAACTTCTAGAGGAGCAGGGAGAACCTAGAGAAAATAGGGAGCTTTCTTGGCTTTTCTCTAAAAAGACAAATGCCCATTTATTCTCTCCCAATTCCCAGCTTCCACATATGAGCTCACTTAGCATGAAGTAACTCTATACCTCCTTCTGCTCTTCGTGAAGTGAGTTATCTCCTCTAGCAGTCTTCCAGAAGGCAAGCTCAGAGGGGATAAAGCCCTCTCCTAAGTTCTGTCCAAATCCATCTACCCTGCAGCCTCACTCAGAGCTGGCCTGGGAAAACCAGACAAACAACTCACAGGCATCTACCTCTTCCCTTCCACCTTTTCCCTCTTCCCTATTTCTGCCTCTGTGAGCAATTTAAGTTTGCTCACTATAATTCCTGAGGCTGCCAGGCAGTTCAGATGTCCCACATGGACCAAGGGCAGAGCAGAGAGGGTAATCCTGAAGAGAGACAAGAAAAATGGCAGTACAGGAGGGTTAAAGAAGGCTGAGCCTTGCAAGCATCGTCTAGACTTTCAGTCTCATGATTCAGTGTGTTTGATGTAAAACTATTTAAATAAGAGTTATGTAAATAACATGGCAGACAGATAGATTATTTAATAGAATCAAAGCGAGATAAGGCCTGGGCCCCAATACTTCCCTAAAGTAAAGCTGCTTTGTGCCATCCTCACAATGCAAACAGCCCTGAGGCCTGAAGCCCCAGCCAAGGGAGGATCACCCCAGTATGAGATGATAGCCTCCTGGCTTGCCACCAGCACAGCAGCTCCTACACAGTTCCTGCATCCCTAAATCCAAGCAAAGGGGCACCCATGAGAAACCTCAATACCCAGCTGGTCTCTGCTACTCTATTAGCACCTCAAGGGCACTCTCATTTGGAATCATCTAGAGCAACCCTTCTATGGGCTATTCTGGGGGACTTGCCTTCAACCGAGCCAGCTAGAGACTATGACCAGAGAAAGAAGCAGATGGATAATGAAATGAGCAAGCTTTTTCTTCACCTTTTCATGTTCCAGCAAGGTTAGTCTCAAAAACAGACCTTGAAAAGGCCCACCAGGTAGGGTAGAACTCCCTTCTGCATATTTCTCTGGGATTTACCTGCTTTTAAACTTCCCAGGACATGTCTGCACCACAGCAGTGGAATGCAGGAGAGGCCCAGCTGGGCTGACTCCAAGTCCTTTTACTTGGGGACTGATGACTGTGTAAACATGGTACCACAGGGTTCACCGGGGACCGCAAAACTCAGTTTAGAAGCTGGCCCTGCACAAGCGATCAGTGCCTGCAAGCCTGTGGCCAAGCATGAAGCCAGCTTGGGTTTGCTGAGAGGAGCAGGAGCAAATGTGCAAATGTGTCCTGGTGTAAGGAGATTTCTAACTGCTCCACTGGGCTTCCCAGCCCAGTTCGGTTCTATTTCACCATGAGTTAATGCCATTTTCTCAGCATTCACCCTTTTCTTTTAAGTACATGTGCCCATGTTGACTGTCCCTGCGCTAAAATCAACACACGGAGGACTTTAAGTAAAGTTTAAGTAAGGACTTTGCTGCTGGCACTTTATGCAGTACCACACCCTCTTGTCTCTTCTTCCCATTCAGGTCACTCAGAACTCTCCTGACTACACTTTTTTTTTTTTTTCCCCCTGAAGTTCCTCTATATCTTCTCAATCTAACTTTCTCTCCAGAAATGGCCTGACCCACAGATAATATTTGCAGGTGCATGACTACGTTGGTTAAGGACAGCCTGTCTATTAAGCCAGGAGAGCTAAACCTGGCTAAACCTACCAGGAACAGGTTTACTCAGACACAAGCGTGCTTCATATGGGTACAACAATCTCCCTCCCACATGGCAATGGAGAGGAGTTAAAGCAAAACAACTGAAGCCAGCACTGACCTTTTTAACATGCACCCATCAAGAACACGTGGCTTCTGCACACACATAGAACCAAGGAGGGCACACATGGGACCTCTCCTCTCCATCACAGC
>VWYK01010630.1:203-14871 GCA_013399775.1 Semnornis frantzii | reverse complement strand
TTTTGGCACGATTTTGCTGTCAAATTAGGGTACTCAATCCGTGCCAGCTGGAAATAAAGGGGAAAAAAAATACCATGGGCTCCTAGCACACTCATTGTATATGATCAGGATTTGGGGAGGGCGCGGAGCATAACATCATCCCAGGCAGAAAGTGAAAACAGCCAAAGGAAAACGCCTACACTCTTCCTTACAAAAGCTGCTTGTTGTGTCTGCCTGAACAATTGTTCAAAACCTGGAGGGGAACTAGGAGGAAAAAGATAAGAGACTTTATTAAGAGCAAAAGATTGATTGAGCAATTGATTGCACTTAATTGGAATGGGGCAAGCAAGGGAGAAGGTTTCAGGTTTTTTTGGTTGTTAGGGTCTGTTTGTTTGTGGGTTTTTGGTTGGTTGGTGTTGTTTGTTTGTTTGTTTTCTCATGGTTTTGCAGAGAATCCCACCACAGCACTGACTTACCTAGGTGAAAGCTTCAATTTGCTCCTTCTCCCAGGGCACTGCTCGCCTGGAAGCATCTGTCTGTAAGAGCTGACCCCTTCCACAGCCTTAAAAAAGGAGGAGGAACTAAAAGTCACAAGGTTAAGCTTCAGAAGTTGGTTTGGGCATGTGTCTCTTTCCAGAGCTTTTTAAACTTCCCTCCTGAGGCACATTTACATCCACAGGATGCTTTTCTCTAATGAAAACATTTTTACATTAATAAAATGGGAATATTCTCATCAATTAATTCTGGGCTTGGAGTCCTTAAAAGAAAAATGTTATCAAATGTTAATAATGAAATCTGAAAGAATGACATGACTAAATCTCACTAGAAAAAGGGACAGGGATGACACTCGTATGGAAGTGTATTTCCATGAAGTAGAGACTTCCTTTTCTGGAGTTATGCACATCATAATGGAGATGCAACACAAGAGGGAACCAGCTCAGAGTTTCACAATCTTCCTCCTCAAAACAATCCTCAAGGGGAAAATGGTAATGTGCATGAGCAGTTAAAAGCAAAACCTGAGCTAACCCCTTTGAACAAACCAATTGCTGTTCACTTATTGTTATTGCCTTACTACATGTATTACCTTAATTTTCCTCTTCAGCAGCAGGAAGGACAGATATTCGCACTGCACAGAGGAGAGCATGGTTTCCAGTTCAAACAAAGGTTCCAGCAGTTGGGTTTGGATACAATTTATTTAAAATAAGTTTGAAATATATGTGGGCTTCAGACTTAACCTAAACAGTACACAGCCAGGACACAGACTCCAGAGCGGTTAAAGTTGAAAGGCACCAGATCAACATATTAATACATAGAAACCCTTTCTACTTGTGAAGTCTAGGAGCTAAGGTGATGGATTCACATCTGCTCATCTCATTTGCCTACTCCAAGCAAGAACAGTGGCTTTACCCCAGTACTTTCCCATGAGCAAACTCAGTAAGAAAGCAAACCAAGACAGAGTGGAGCAAAGGGCCAGTTTTGCAGATTGAGGCATTAGTGAATGGCCATAAAAATAGTAGGATGGAAGAGTGGTCTGATAACTTTCCTACCCACAACATGACTGAAAAGCTGTCTTTTGTCATTCCCCTCCTACAAAAAAAAAAAAAAAAGAACATCTGATATGAAAAATATTAAAAGCAGCACATATTCCTTTACTACCCTTTTTAGTTTTCCATCTTGAGCCAAAAGCCACATGAATACAGCTTGAAGGCCATAGAAATAAATTATGCCTTTTACAGCAAGGCTTCCATATCTAGCTCCTCAGGACTGAGAGACAAACCAAAGGAGGAGGAACCAGCATGGGCTCGTCTCTCTTTGTCAGACATGCCCCTCCAATGCCAACTCTCAGAGCTGCCAGCCTCCCACAAACCGCTCCACAGTCACCTTCTTCTCTACCCATCTGCCAGGAGTTCCCACTTTCCCAAGCTGCTTGTCCAAGCACTCCCATACCCATTCCAGTCAAAACATGCCAGGTCAGCTAATGTGGCTTGCCATAGAGGTCTTTCCCAACTGAGTTCATTGGGACAGGGGTGAGTTGGGAAACCATAAGGTGAGCAGTTCCACCAACAAATCCAGGAACCTCTGGCAAGAGTGCAGCAACTAGCAACAGGAAAAACCTACCCTGCCAGCAAAAAGTCCATGTCATTGATCCTTTACAACCCCACTTGCCTTGTGCCTACCTTGCCTGGGACCCATGGAGCACACAATTCTCTTTTGTGCAAGGCCTCATCACTCCTCAGCTACAATTACCTGTAGCTGGTGCTTGTTAAGTGCTTTGGAGATTAAAAGCTCAGATACAAATGTTCAATATTGTAATTATTCTTACTACAGAAGATCGAAGCACTGAAAGCAGGGAGGGGTTGTTTTGCTGTGTTTGTATGTGGGAATACCATGACAGCTGCTCCTTTCTGTAAGTGAATTGCTGCCAAAGACCTTGATAAGGGGTTGTGCTTGAAGGAAAATGACTGAGTCTGGGAGTTTTCTTGGAGTGCTGCATACCACAGTGAAACTGAACCATGCTCTTACCAGCCTTCTACTGACAGAGCTCACTTCTACCCGTGCTGATTATCCAAAGCTGCCTCTGGCTCCAAGAGGAGCAGAAGAAACACTTAGTAGCTTCCCAGGGCTCGATCCCATAAGCAGCAGAAAAAATTCTCACCTGAGAACTTGGAGAACTCATCTCAGACAAACAATGCATGACCAGCCCCACAAGCGTCAGGTCCTGAAGTCCCTGTTGCTGTTCTACTCCGCTCATACTTGGGGCTCTGCGAGAGAGCTCTCCCTGCATAAAGGCAAGGTAGGCAGGGACTTGGTACCTTCTCTCTATTAAGAGCACCTCCTGACCTTCCAGCAGTGGCAGAAGGTGTGAGCCTGAACGCAGTTTCCATGGTACTGTTCCTTTGCAGTGTCTGACACTGCCACCACTGATCCCACAGAGCCAGGGTACATGCATGCCTCTGTGTTTACTCCATTCTCCTTTCTTCACAGAAACGGGTGAGAGGAGGAGGAGGAGGTTGTAAGAGCACCATATAGCTTATTACTGTCTTGCAACTGCTCCAGATTATGCCAAGAGCTGGACTGGCACCTAGCTGGCTTTCTGTAGTCAAGCACAAACAAGGCTGTTGTGAATTTGGGTCACATCTGAGGACAAAGCTGCAAGTGATCACAGTTTGTGGCATTCTGAGCACCTCTGGGCTCTGTGACACAGCACATATAAGCCAAAGGCTGTGGCTTCTAATCAGGAAGAGCTTCTCTGTGCTGGCAGCTCTGCACTGGGAGCTCTGCAGTGCTCTGCACTGGGACCTCCCCTGAACTAAGGTGAAAAGAAAGCCTGTGACCTGTTGTCTCCGCAAGTAAATCTTGCATTCCAAGATGAAACGATGCAGTGACCCATCTCTTTCACACTGCTGGGCAGCTCTTGTGAAACAGATGGGAACTAAGAAAGCCTGAGGAGCACATATTTTGCAGGTGATTGTTATTTAGAAGGACCCACCTTACCTCCCCTTACTGCCCTCACACAGGCAGTCCTGAAGAGATGAAGATACAAAAAGGGTGACCAGTTCCCACCTGAACAGCAAATATTGAATTAAGCACATGAAAAATTAACTCTCTCAGAGAACAATCGTAAGTACAAGCAAGAGCTGCAGCTGATGGCATATGCAGGAGCTCCCAGGACCCAACTCAAGAGATGTTCAAGCACCTACAGGTTCTCTTGACTCCCATGAGCCTCAGAGGTGCCCAACACCTCTCTGGCAACCCACAGTGCAAATTCAGAGTCATCTTCCAGCCCCAGACTAGCACCTATCTTAATCTGAAACCTGGTGACAGCAACAACACTGCATTTGGGATCAGAAAAGTCATTTCTGGAAAGAGCATTGCTCTTGGACCTACAGTGGGTTTGATGGCATTTGTTTCTTCCTTTTTTTTTTTTTTTCACAGAAAGTAGATTTATCTGTGCCTTTCTGAATGGATGAGGAGCATGGGAAAGTATTAAAATACTTTTTTATTTCAGAACATTTTTTAACTCACTTGGTGACATGAGAGAATATAGAAAGATAGCAGAGGATGAAAGTCTACCAAGAAAGCAGCCTGGATGTGTCAGAGGGAAAGGTAAAGACTGCAGGAGGAAGTGTAGGAGGTGATGCAGACGAGCTCACTAAATTGCAAGGCAAAACATGGATTTTGTCCCCAAGCAAAAAACCTCTATGCTGCTGTCAGGTCATGCTAATAAAGACAGCTCTCTAGAGACTCTGCCATCTGTCTGTACTTCCTCTCTCACCAAGAGGAAAAATAATTAATAACTAGATTCTGCCTGGCAATCAGCAACCATCTACATCAGCACATATGGTAAGAGCAGCCTTTCTGATCATGCAGCACACCTTCTGTACAGCAGCGGAACTTCTGCTCCTTCAGCCCAATGCACAGCTGCCATCTCCAACACTGCTCACAACTGAAGAAGGTGCTTTCAGAAGGGACTGAAGATGGGCAGCACCAGCCATGCATACAGGTGATAAACTGAAACTCACTGAGGTGTCCACAGCCTTGGATCCCAGATTAGTCCCAGTCATGAAAGCCAAGCTCCAGCGTTTGCAGAGTCTTTATAGCACAGGATTTATAGTAGAATCTAAGTGCTGCTGCCAAGATGCAAATTCACAGTGAATGCAGTAACTAATAGAATTTCCTGTGTTTACTGCACAGAGGACACAAGACAATTAGGCTAATCTGGTGCTACTCCAAGCCACTGCTAAAAACCCTCCTGATAAAAGCTGACTTCTTTGCTCCTGAACAAATATTAGCAACTTGTTTGCACGTTGTCCAGCCAATTCTGTAGACAGGCAAGGAAAAACCAGCAGAGAACTCATTGGGTCTTTTTTTTTTTTTTTTTTTTTTTTTTTGTCCCCACCAATTGTCAAATAAATTATTCACAAATACAAGCTTCCATCATTCATCTAATACTAGACTAAACACTTTATACTAAACTTAGTTTTCAGCATCATATTTCAGTTTATAATTCCATTTTTCCCTGGGCAAAGCGAGCCAGTCATTAGACAGCTCTCATAGATTTCTGCTAAACACACTTGATTAAGTCTTTTAAGAGGGAGGAGGTGGAGGAAAATGTGTTTCAAAGCTAGTGAGACTATTTGCATTCACCTCAATGGGAAGAGGTAACGTTATTTTCAAGTGCTAACAAGCTTACTTAAACCTGCAAATAAAACCCATGGTATGCTACAGTCTGGGAACAGTTCTAACCTGAGCAAAGCTAGGAACCAATCTCAGTGTTGGAGCTGCCCAAAGCAGATACTTCACCACCATAACCCCATGGTGCTACCTGGCACATAATATACGTACATGAAATCCAGCATCAGCATCCAAGCTCTGGATGTACACTCTCTTCGCAATGATGTGGCTCAAGTGAGTTCACTCACCATAGTGGTGATGAGCTGGCCCAGGTACTCACCTTTAACCCCTCTGAGACAGAGCTGACACAGTTCAGCCTAATGCAGGGTCTAGCCTCCATGGAAAGTGAGAGCAGAACAGGGGAGAAAAAGAGAAGAATTTCAAATGTAAATGCAAACATTAAATCAAGTTGAATTTCAGACATGAGTTCCAATTGTTAATTCAAACATGAATTCCAAACATGAACTCAAAGGTGAATTTTAGACATGAATTTCAAATGTGAATTCACAGAATCACAGAACTTTAGAGGTTGGAAGGGACCTCCAGAGATTGAGTCCAACTTCCCCACCAAGGCAGGATCCCCTAGGGTAGTTTGCACAGGAACATATCCAGGAGGTTTTGGAGAGTCTCCAAAGAAGGAGACTCCACAGCCTCTCTGAGCAGCCTCTTCCAGTGCTTTGTCACCCTCACTTTAAAGACGTTTTTCCTCATGTTGAGGTGAAACCTTCTATGTTCCAATTTGTAGCCACTGCCCCTTGTCTTACTGCTGCTGACCAGTAAAAAGAGCTTGGCCCCATCCACTTCACAGCTACCGGTCAGGTATTTGTATCCATTGATCAGATCTCTCAGTCTTCTCCAGACTAAGCAGCCCCAAGTATCTCAGTCTCTCTTTGTATGGGAGATGCTCAACTCCCCCAGTCATCCTCGTGGCTCTCCACTAGACTCTTTCCAGCAGGTCTCTCTTGAACCAGGGAGCCCCAAACTGGACATAGTATTCCAAATAGAATTCCAAATACTCCAAATAGAATTCCAAATATTCCAAATAGAACTCAAACATTAATCTCAAACATGACTTTCTATTATTAATTTAAACATTAATTCCAAGCATAAACTAAAACACTAATTTCAAACATTAATTCCCAATATTAAATCACAGATTCGAGCATGAATTAAAACAAGAATTCCAAACAATAATTTCAAACATTAATTCAAAGATTAATTTCTAGACCAATTTACTGCCCCACAGCCCTGCAAGGTCCTGATGACACACACTCAAGAGCCCTCTGAGGTGAAATGGCTACATGAAACTACATTTGGAATTTCTCTGGGTAGGCAAGTTAAAAACCAGGCACACCTCAAGAGCACGCCTTGGCTGCAGGTCAGCAAGAAAACTGTGTCATCTTTTTCTTCAAAGAGATTCAGATGGCTGCTGCCGTTCCCCTAAATTCAGAAGGAAGAGGAATATGAGGCAGTATTCAGTCTGTGCAAAGCCATGATGAGCAACAATGAATGTGTTCACCTCTGCAGAGAGTGTTTTACCCTAATGGTTTCCATAAGTCCTTACCTTCCAAAGGAAATGGTCTATTTTATGCCCAGTCCAATCAGTTCCAGGTGGATCCTTGAGAGGCATCCCCCAAGATAATTATGCTTATTCACTGTTAGCACATCAGTTTGAGATCTCAGACACAGGAGCTGGACAGGGTAGAAATAGAGAACAGGACCCTGCTGAGATCGCAATCTCCAAAGACATCAGCAAAAAAAACCCCCACAACCCAAATCAAAATAGACAAACAGACTCAACAGATGTTGAAAGCTGGAGACGTGATGGAGGGTTCACATTCTTTCCCTTATTCGGTGTAGAGATACAAGACAAACTCAGCTTCTGGAAGGAAGCAGATGCGTGGAGAGACACAAAGCTCTCCCCATAGCCACTTTACACAGAGCTTTCTCCACGCCAGAAAAGCTGTTTTGGTTGTAGCTCTGCCCATGGTGAGTATTACGACTAGCACAGGTAGCTGTAGGCCTCATCCCTTCTCTCTTTCTTCACCCAGAACACTTGGCAGGTTCAGCTCAGAGCTTTCAAAAGCACCCATGTTTGGATGTATTACTGTCTGCATTTTTTCCTCCAGAAAAAAACACTTTAGTTCTTCAGACCTTCACATTGAAGGTCTGATCAACGAGGAGAGAGGTAACAGCATGAAAAGCTATGTGACTACTGCCAATATGTGTCACCTCAAGTCATTCCACCCAAAAACCGTGAGGCTCCAAATCAGTTGGGTAAAGCACAGAGATAGGCAGTGCAGAGCCGATAAGGACCTCCTTTCCAAATGTATCCCAAAGCCCAAGACATTATCTGTGGGATCAAACCCTGCAGGTACTCAGACGCCACTCTGCCTACTTTTTGGATCCAGTTGGGATTTAGGCTGAAAAGAGGTGCCAAGGTGCTCTGACTCAGGCAGTTGTGGGCATGCCCGGCAGCAGAGCTACTGGAGCCTGGGGAACACACCGGTGAGAGACAGAAGCACCCACCAGGTCTGGATGCCTTCAAGGTTAGATGGCTGCTTGGCATGGGGATTAGTGGCATTGTTGTGATTTGGGGAGTACATGCCCTGAACCCCATTCACACCCTTTTGCAAGTGAGAAATTCCCCCTCCACAAAGCTGGCCCTAGTAAATGCCAGCCTCGTTTCCTCTACGCTGTTCTCTCCACTTAATTTAAGTGCACCTAATCAGGAGATCTACCTCATTGGAATATCTCTGCTAAAAATCAGGTATGCTTACTAACAATGACTGCATCTTGATCAGGAGGGTAATACCACTTAATTGGGATGCCTTCAGGTGTCTCAGTGGTTTGAGTTTTTTTATGTCTCAAGCTCAAGCTAGTCTTGTCTGTCTGCTCCTCATAAAACAGCTTTCAGTTCCTCCTCAGTAATGATACAGGCAAAGGATGATGTAAGTTACTTTAGCATTTTTTTGCTCCTGGCTGTCAGTTAGTGTGGGAGGGGCAAATTACTTGCTTCTGTGGGTGTTCTTGCCACAGGGTCGGTTATGGTAGCTCCAGTCTCCATCCCATGCAAACCCTCCTTCTGCCTCTGTGGGCCTCGACCTCGACACACAGTGAGCTTCAGGGAAATGTTGTTCTCCATTCCCTGGGCAACCTGTTTAAACTGTGGAGGGTAAGACAACAACTAAAGTGTGCTACCACAGCTGTCCTGTTTGTAACTTGCTTCTTTGGTGTTTGCAGTATCCACAGCTCTGGGAGCAAAACTCTGTATTAAAAGCTAGCTAGGTACCTGCCTATCTGCCCAGCCAACTACCCTTGTGCCCCACAGTCACACACCTGGGATGATTTCTCAGTGTTGACCTCAGCTGAGAATCTCTGCCTCTACTTAGGGATCATCAAGTAAAATAGAAAATGTAATTCTTAAAAATACTCTCTCAAGTGTCTTTTCCTTCATGCCACACCACTTTAAAAGATCTATGGCTATGTTTATCAAGAGAAGGACCTCTAAGTGGATCATCTAACACTGGGTGTAGGCTTGTGATCACTTCTGCTATGCAAACCAGGGGAACTGGCCTTGTTTGGCTTGGCTGGTGCCATCCTAACACACAAACATGAGCCATGTTGCCATCATAGCTGGGAACTGGTCTTGTTTGGTTTGGCTGGTACCATCCTGATATCCAAACATGACCCATGTTACCATCACATCTGGCAAAGGCGCTGAGCCATGAGTGATGCTTTCTTTTCCTTTCGAAGGGTGCACTGCTGGGTTTGGAGGCCAGAGCCCCTGGGTCTCCTGTGCTGCCAGGTCCTTGTGTGCACACCTGTAAAACTTGGTGCATTCCCTGTGTAATGGGAAATAACAGCTGCATCTCAAGAGCTCTGCTTTATAAACTGTTCTTTCACCTCTTCTCATTACACCTTCTGCAGAATGAGATGTTTTTTTATGTAAACAGGTTAATTTCAGCAGCACAGGTTAATTTCAGCAGTGCACACATAACTGCGCAAAGAGAGCAGTTGTGGCTTCATAAAAGCACCTATGCAAGTATCTCTGGTTTATTATGTGTTTTACTATAGCTCCTAGGAACCTTGAGGAGACTCATTCTTCAGTGCAATCGTACTTAATTTCCTATAAACATCTTGTAAAACTCAGAAAACCATGCGTGTGTGTGTGTATGTGTTTACACATCTCTGTGGCAATACAACTGTCTAAAGGGACCTGCCTCTGGATTCCCTTCTGCCTCTGGATTCTCATCTTTCTCTGGACTTTCATCAGCCTCTGGATTCACAATTGTCTTTAGGTTCCATTCAGCCTCTGCATTCTCATCTGCCTCTGGATGCCCATCTGCCTCTGGATTCTCATCTGTCTCTAAATTCCCATCAGTCTCTGGATTTACAAGACAGCTTTTCAAAGCTCTTCCTCGGCAGTTGAATATGCCTGTAATTAGCAAGGGGGAGGTTAAAAATCACAAGCACTTTTCCTGGAAACCAATACTTTTTCACTAGCACTTTTATTGTCAGACCTGGCAGTCAGTAATGAGATTCCTTGGCAGAAAATAAGGCCCGGGATGGCGTTGCCACTCCTGTGCCTCTCTCCCCCAGCATCCAGCAGTGCCTCGGGAAACCGGTACCGCGTGTCTCCCACCAGCAAAACGGCGGCGGGAAAGATCTGGGGGCGGAGGAGGCGGGGCGGCACGGAAGAAGGCTGTGGGACTTGCACGGAGGAGCGCGGAGCGGACGCTATTGGCACAGGAGGACCGGGAGAGGGAGCCCGCGGTCCGCGCAGCACCCGCCCGCCACGCAGCTGGCCAGCGTCCTCGGGTGCGGGACGGTGCGCGCAGAGGGGCACAGCGGGTGGTGTGTAGCAGGGCGTGGAGGATGTGGCACAGGGGCATCGTCACTCCTTTGCCGGGGAGAGGTCGCAGTGCGGTGAGATATGGCATCGTCGACCCTGGGTTTTGGGGAGCGTACAATGAGATGCGATGCGTGGTGTCAACATGGCCGCTTTCCAAGAGGTTGTGGAGGAAGAATTGCGGGTTCCTTTCCTTTGTCCGCTATGCCACTCCGACCTCAGCACGAAAAGCCAGAAGGTTTGGAGGGGCGGCCGCGCCACCAGCCCCCACCCCGTTCTGCCGCACGCCCTCCCGAAAAACCCTCCAAAACGAGTATGCAAAAGACAGGGAATACTGTATCCAGGGGCCGATCCGTATCTGCTTTCTAATGACTTGCCAAGTACTTATCAGAACCCAGACTAAGAACCGTCCCTTCATTCTTATGTAAATAAACCCTTCATACAAATCGCTCTCACTCTCCCCTCCCGTCTACTGAGGTAAGAGGTGGAGATGAAGCAGGACAGTACTCCAAAGGTTCATCTCCCAGCTGCGCAAATCTCTGTGTCTGTTTTCATTTATAGGAACCTACAGAATCCCATGGATTCAGACCCCCTCCGCCCTCGCTGCCCCTCCTAGAGAAAGGAAGGAAATAAGGGAGGAAAAGGAACACAAAAGGGACAAGGGACCTTGGAAAGTAAAAGAAAAAAAGAAAATAAAACCAAAAACCAAACATGTCTGGCTGTCTTACTGTAGGGTTAGGGATGAAGTTTTAACATCCCCAGATATTGGTATTTTAGCGTGAGATGCGAGAGATGCAGAGTTTACCGAATTAAGGGTTTCTTACGAGCTTGCATGTTTGTTTCTGACTCTGTGCGTGTGGTTAGTTCTTTACCTGAACAAAAGAAACAATATAAGCAGTTTGCCACAGCCTGGTTTCTGTTTTTATCCCTAGTGCTCCCACATCTTTGGGACACAACCTCTGTCGCAGAGACGAGTTACCTGCACGACCAGTGTATTTATTCTTAGAAGGTGAAATGTGCGGGCACGGACCTCTCGCTTCTCCCCTGTAAATTAAAAGCGAATTTCGGCTTTGGATACTGAATGAGAAAATAAGTTATTTATTTGTTTCAGGAACTGCACGAAGCCGATGGCCACTGATGCCTTTACTGCGAAGGATAATTTCTTTTTCGCTCAGAGCGAGTCTGAAGGATGTCAGATGAGACAGAGAGTTCGTTTTCCTGTGAATTTTTATTATTTACGGCTCCATAAAGATCGTCAGGATTGTGAAAAATAAGTTAGTAAAATAACAATCCCGCCTCTTTGCTTAGCCGAGTGACACGCAACCCGAGCTGGCATTTAGAGTTCGGGTTAACTGCGCAGACTGGCATGGCAAAGCTGCAGGATGCAGGGATGAATGACAGGATGGCTTTAACTTATGTTCAGCCGCCGCAGACAGAGAGGGGACTCTCGGCACAGTAGATTTTTCTTCTGGTGAAGTACGTATTTGACAAGATAATTTTCCTCCCTGCCCTCCCCGAAAGGACGTTATCGGTTCTTCCCTGCGGTGTCCACCGTCGTTGAAGGGACACGGAAGGCTGCATCCTGAGATGCAAAGAGCCGGGCTGGATGGCTGGTTTCGGCTTTGCAGGGACACTGCTGTGGTACTGGAGCCAAGAGAAAGGGAGACAAGCGAATCTCTGACTACGTCTAAACATAAACAGCCTGGAGCTGGTTCGCCTCCAAGTCTCGGAGGGGAGAGGACAACCCACAGCGAAGTGTTTGGGTCCACCTGGACCACGGTAGCCCCTCCGCCCACCACTCGCCTGTCACATTTCTTCCTGACACCTTCCTGAGTCAGGTTGTCGGTGACCTCACACGCTAAGCCTCGCAGTTGTCCAGGGGGAAAGCGGCTGCCCCGGGCACAGGGCGCTCGATTTCGGGGTGGGGGGGAGTGGCATCGACCGTGCTCGCTGCCTGGTGGTCTGCCAGGAGATCTGTCCAAGGGTCTGCTCTGAATGGACATGGTCGCTGCCACTCCAGAAGACCCACAACGCGTCTCTCGTCCAGAGGCCGGGAGGGATTGTTCGGATCTATGGTGCGGCAGGGTGGGCGACATCCACCACCGAGGACAGGTTTTGGGTGATACTGAACACGTCATTCGCAAAACAGATCTTTCCACCTCCCCCGAACCGTTGCTTCCCCGCAACAGGCGCCCACATAACCCCACAATTATTCTCCAAACCTTCACGGTGGTGACTTCTGTGCCTCGACTGGAGAAGCCAGGGTCTTGCTACTTTGAGATGACTTAACAGATTTGAGTTGCGTCAGTTCGCAGAGCATCAGAGCGACTCTTGCAACACAGATTAAGGTGTAAAATGCAGGGGATTAACGCGTCCCCCCCACCCCCCTCCGCCCCGTGCTGAAACTTCTCGGGGTTACTCCAGCTCCCGCCCGAGGAACGACTTCACCACCCTAAACACTGTCAAGACAAGATGGGAAAGGCGGTGAAGGGTCTCGGGGTGAGCGGGAAGTCCATGGAAATTGTTTTTAAGGGCAGGTAATACTGTGAGAAAACCGGATGACCTGGGCTGCTTGGAGATATGCTAAAAATGCTCCTTTTCCTTTTTCTTTTCAGCAGAGCAAGAGAGTTTCTGAAAAATATAAAGTGTTGGGATTGATATCTTGCACGTGTATTAACTCTGCTGTGGTGGGAGGAAAGGGAAAAACGTGTAATTAGGCAGGAGCAGGTGAAAGATTCCAGACGGTGAAATACAACAGGCTAAACGGGATCATGTATTCACCAGTAAAGGGCTGACGTTTATCACCAAAAGGAGAGCCGTTATGTTGGAATATGGAAAGGAGCAGATATTGAGCCTACATAAATGACCTCCTTCGCATCACTTGCATCTCTCCTTAAATACCTGATTTTTGTTTGTTTAATAAGCACTGGTTGGTGTGTCAGAGGAAAAAACATTCCTGCTGAAACACCTCCGAGCAGGCGATGTGCCTATAACAGCTTGTAGAGACATGGTCCCCAAAGCAATCTATCACAGTAGAAAGTGTGGAGAGGGTGATTAAAATCGGGGAACCCAAAAGCGGCTTTTGTTTGTAGTGTCACACTCGCAGGGTGGGTAATTCGTCTCGAAAACACAGGCATGTCTTCCCTGTACAAATTCGCCCCTTAAAATAGAGTCCAGCTCCCTTCTTTCGAGAGGTCTATTATTAAGCCTAATGAAGTTTCAGAGGTACAGGCTACAGAGTGGGGGGTGGGGTGGAAACGGGGAGCACTGGGTTGTGTTTTGAGCATCTGGTAAAACATAGCACTGGGCAAATTATCTACATGTTCCCGGTGTTTAAAGCAAGGATAAGAATACCTCCTTTCTGAAAATACAAAAGCAAATCAAAATTAAAAATTAAACAGCCGAGCTCTCCCTCTCTGCCACCTTTGAGCTCCCGTTGAGGTGATGTTCTGATCAGAGCCCAAATATTCTTTTGTATATTTACGGCAACAAACGCCCAAATAAAAATCAAACCTTCATAGCAGAACCCGAAGAAGACTTTAAGGAATATTCATTTATTAAATTTTGCTTTGTTTTGTTTTCTTTTGACACACCTGACAGCGTAGAGAGCGCTCTGAAGCTGGTCGGGATCAAAAAATATGCTCTTTGCGTCTCAAATAAACAAAGCCAGGACCCGCTTTACCGAACCACATTCCACAAACATCTGTAAAGATTACCTGCACATGCGAGCTAAGAACCTCGCGCAAGAAACGCGCCCGCAGTTACAAAGAGAGCAGGCAGCGAGTGCCGGGTTCACGGACGGAGAGAGGAGAGAAGCTCTCGGTGGCTGGTTAAGAAAAAGGAGCTTCGGGGGATTCGTCAAAACTGTGTCAACCGGAGGAATGCGATCGCCGCGGGAGCGTTCGGGCAGGCAATAGGCTGCGGGCGAGGGAGTGCTGCTGGGGCAGGAGTATGTCATCTCCCACATCCCCCTCCTCCACAACACCTCACCCGACGAACACCCCCAACAACACCCTCCTAACCCCCCACAATACCCCTCAACCCTTTCCTCCATCCAAATCATCCCACAACTCCCTCCGCAGCTTTTCCCCTCTATGGGGAGGTGGGACAGCGGGAGCTGTCTGAGAGCAGAGAGTGAGCCGGGACAGCGGGCGGCAGCGCGGCGGTGAGGGGAAGGAGCCTGGCGGAGGGAATGAACCAAGCAGCCAAAAAATATTGGGAAAAAACTAAGAAAAGTAGCGGAGAAACACACCGCGGGGGGGGGGAGGGAATGGGGGAGACGCGCCTGGGTGGGAAGTGCTCCGCCGGACCATATATATATGTGTCTCTCTGTGTGTGTATGTATATATATATATATGTATACACATGTATATACACACATATATGTATATATTGGTGGAAGCTTGCATGTCGTGCGTGTGCCCGGGAATCGTAAGGACGCGAGTGGGTTCGTGGAGATGTCGCGGGTCGGCGCGCAAAATACGCGGATGGCTCTCAGCGGGTACGCAGCGGCCTGCGTAAGCGCGGGGCTCCGCGGAGCTCAAGACGTCTGCCTGTGTGGCCGGTCCCCCAGAGCTGTGCTGGACTGGGCAGAGCTGGGCTGTGGAGTTTCTGGGTTTTGGATTTTTTTTTTCCTCCCTTCTTTTTGCCTCTCTCTCTCTT
>VWYK01010628.1:5529-16666 GCA_013399775.1 Semnornis frantzii | reverse complement strand
GGGGGGGGGGGGGGGGATTGGTGTGTATGTGGTGGCCTTGAGCCCGTCTGGGCAATTTGCTTCTGTCCAGGAGTTCTGTGTTATTTCTAATTTATATATATACACTTGTAAATATTTGCATATATTGTACCTATATGATTGTAAATTCTGCAGTGCTGTAAATATACCCTCATCTTACTTCCAAAACCATCTGAGGTAGTCTGGTAACTCCAAGTAGTGGGGCAGAGGAAGGTTCCAACCCATTACACCCACTCCAGCTTTCCTGTACCCCCCTTCAAGTACTGGAAGGACACTATTGGGTCTCCCTGATACCTTCTCTTCTCAAGGCTGAACAACCACAGCTCACTCAGCGTGTCCTTGTAGGAGAAGTGTTCTAGCCACCTGATCATTTTTGTGGCCCTCCTCTGGACCTACTCCATCAGGTCCATGCCCTTCTTGTGCTAAGGACTCCAGAGCTGGACACTTTGTGCTTCCCTAGATTCCCAATACTTCCTTCTCAGACTGTTGTCACCCTTTAAAAAACAATGAAGCTTTACATGGAGGTAAGTAAATATAATACACTTATCTCTTTGAAGGTGAATTACACTTTCTTTTTTCTTTTTCCGAAGATATCCACTGTCACTTTTTATTTGTCTGAAGTATGTTTTTTTCCATTGGTATATCTTTCAGCATTTACTCATACCAAAAAAAGCACTACTTACTGAGATAAACAGGCTTGCAATATTTAAGCAAAATATATAAGCCATTCTACAAAACCCAGGTTGACAGTAGCATTTTAAAAATGAGACTATAATGTAATAAAAAAAAATAAAATAAAATTTTTTTAAAAAAAAAACCCTATCCTGGCTTGTGTCTGCATGGAGAATAAAAAAATTAATGAAACATTGGGACAAATGAGATCTGGGAGAATTTTCCATAGAAGGGAAAAAATAAAAGTGGGGTTATAGAAAAACAAAACATCTTCTGAAAATGCCCTGTTTGACTACAAGAATTTATGGCTGCTATTCTTATTTCAGTGGACCCTCTGTGAAGGCACTTTGTATAGCAAACCCAAATAGTTTGTCAGACGCCCATGAAACTCTTCCTTCAAAGGCTTCATCTCAGTTATATATCTGCTCTATTTCCTCAGAATGGTGTTACCTGTGTCTCAAACAACAGAGCTTAATGCACCCCTGAAAGCATCCCTGTCACCGATATTAGTAATAATAAACATGGCAGGGTTAGTAAACATGGCGGGCTTAGAATATATTCCCAGCAGGGCTTTGATGGTGCTTAGTGTAAGTCTCTGTATATCTACCTGTGCAGAAACAAATCTGCTGCTTGATGATGTCTCTTTCTATTTATCCATTCAGGTTAAAAATCTTTCACTTGTTGGCATTCCTTGTTGCAATACAGTTGCTTCTTTTTTTTTTTTTTCCCTGTAAATAGTGCTGCAGGCTGATTTCTTGCTTTTGTTCCTTCTGTTCTTGAAACAAAACACGTGGGAGCAGCAGGCTCTGGCTATTGCTCTATATTTTGCCTTAATGCCATCCAACCCTTTATGATATTAATGCCAGCTGCATCCCTGGAGGATTGTTTGTCTTAACCCAATCTCTTTGTACAGATGGAAGAGGAATGAGAGATAAGAAACTGCATAGTTACCTGACAGCACAGCCAACAGACTATTGCCCCATCCAGAAATATGATTGAGTCAAAGTGACACTAAAAGGAACCTTTGGAATAAAGGTAGTTCTCTCATGCCATAGACACAATGGCAGCCAGTGAAAACATGAAGGTACTGGACTGCAGCCAGAATATTAGTGTGCTGCAGATATTTTTCCTTACCTATCTTTAGGAATCGTTGTGACCTTGGGAAAGCTAACATGGCCATGAAGCTGTTTCACCTCTCGGGCACGGTGAAGCTGTTCCACCTCTTGGACACCATGAAGACATAGAGTTTGGTGTAACCAGTGGATAAGAAACTGCATTTAATTCAAGTGACCAATTTATTTTCAAAATGCCGGTTGACTTATTACCTGCTTAAAGATGACTGTGATGCACCAGTACATGAATGCTAGCCAATTTCTATGCGAAATTCCACATGTCTAAAATCCACTGTGCATTTTGCACCTTCTGGAAGACTATGCATTGGATGAGAATGGAACAGAAACTAGAAAACTTCTAAGCTTCAATTTCTCTATGTCATTCATGTTGCCTTTATGTTTTATTCTACTACCTTTACATAAACATTAACAAGAATTCAGGGTAAAAAAAAACAACTTTTTTTTTTTTCCGTTATCCCAAAATCGGCCTTATTTTGCGTGTGGAACAGATCAGTGAACTGCTTTCAGCTAAAATATGTTTTTTCTCTTTTTTCCTCTACATTGTTTTCTTCTTCATATAGCAGTAATTCACATTGGTTCCTGAGATAGGTACAAAAGTACATCCTGTGGTTGTTGATTCATACAAAACCCTAAACACCTTTCCAGGCACTCCACTAAGGGATTTCAAAACCCACTTAATTTTTGCAGGAGAAATTCTAAGTATTGCAAGAGTCATCTCTATTGTTAAAAGACTTTTTCTTCACCACTGTAATGAAGTCATTATCCTAGGAAATAATTTTAGCCAAGACTGATTCCATAGTTTAAAGTACTAGTCACTGAGAGTGAATTTAGTGAAGACAGCATTCAGAGAAGTAGAAACTGAGACTCACATCCTTACATAAAAAAAATTTACACATAGTTTTAGGAGAGTATATTCAAGGTTATAGTCTAATTTCTCAGACAAGGATTCTTGTTGCATGAAGGTTGTCTTTAGACTGTCAAGGAGAAAGAGTATTTCTTGGAAAGATATAGATGGAAGTCTCAATTTCTGCTTCTTAGTCTCTTCAGGACAGCTCACAACTCAGTTGAACAGTAACTGGGCCAGAGCAAAACACAGTAAACCAACTGTACAGGCTTGTGGTCCAGAATCATTGAAAAACAACAGATCCTGACTAAAACTCCTTTTCCAAAGGGGAGGAAAGAGACCCTTGAACTTTCATCATTGGCTTGCCTTGCGTGCACCCTACATTACTTATTATTCTAGATCTCCATAAAAGCTTTCAAAGATCATAATAGAAAATGGGGGAAATGTAATTATTAAACTTGCTACATAAGTTAGGCATTTAGGCAAACAGCAGAATTTTACTAAACCCTGACATTTGACCCCCCACTGAATGTATACATCCTTTAAGTCCATCACAACTTTCCTTCTGAAAGGCAAATATGTGTCATATGCTTTTCATAGTTTTAAAATGCTCTTTACAATGAAATATGCACAAGATCTCCACAAAACGTGAAAACAAGGGGAAACACAGCAGCAGTATCCTGAATAAGAAGGAAAAAAAAAAATCTGACAAATCCTTTATAACCAGCATAGATGGAATCCAAAGTTCTCTCTGTCTTAACAGCACCAAATCAAAATTAGAAGAGGAAAATATCAATAATTAAAAAGTACTCTGGAAGACTGAGATCAGTGTGTGACCCGTTTGCCCATTGGAGTTATTTATCTTTCTCATTTTGTTGTTAGTTTACTTAACAGTTAGAGTGAAGGAATTGGGGGAAAAAAGTGTAACCCAAAACTTACATTGTGGTGATCACCATGAAATATCCTAAGAGGGGCCTAAGAAGGGGTGAATATTCTTTGTTTTTTTAAACATTAGGTACCTAAAAGATGACTTACTTTCACCACTCCATCATCCTTTCTGCCTACTGAACCCCTGTGGAAGTGTCAGTAAAATGAAAGATGGATTCACACACAAATTAGTTTTCTTGTTACACAACTATTTTATGAGCCCAGTTCTGTCCTCATTAGATTTCTGTATATCACAGCACTACACCCTCAGTGACTGCAGCTACTGCTCAGCAAGGAGAGGTCTCATGTGGAAAGGGTTTTTAAAAACTCATCTGTGGACCAAAACAGTGAGTTTGTCAGATCTAGGGTTGCTGTAGCACCATGTCATAGAAACACTCATGGTTCACAGTATTTTATTCCTGAGGGTCAAACTCTGATAAAGAGTAAGTCTTAGTTCAACACAACAGTGAAACCAATACTTTATATTCAACCCCCTTTTTGATTGCTAACTGCATAACCTGTTTGTTTTAACATCCAGAACCAATTCTATTTTTTTAATCCCGATTAAATTCTTTTATTTTGAGCTCCCACTACAGAAAAAGCTTACCATAAGCAGAAAGCTCCTCACTAATTCACTAATCTCCAAATCTCCATGGAGAGTGCATCTGTTATTGTGCTCTCTCTGATCTTATAGTTCTCCTACTGATCTAAAAATAATTTTTTGCCCTCTTTTATTTTTTTCCCCAACATTTCTTTTTTTCAAGTATATCAGAGTAACAGCTATGAAGGAAAGGCCCCTCCCCAACTTTTTTTTCAGTTCTAACTTTGAAGAAAGCTATAGAAATAATCTCTGATTCACTGAGTGAACAATTTTAAACCATTTGTAAGCATGATCTTCAAAGGTAAAACACTTCCTTCAGTGCATTGAAATACCTGTCATCAGATCTAAATCTGCATCAATGAAACCAAAGCGCAGTGTTCTGTTTCAGTGGACCCATATTATGCAGGGAGGAGCATCCCTCCCCAGGGCCATTACAGCAAGTCTGTTCAGGCATCCTTGAACGCTTTGTCAGGTAACATGTTTTAAGTCACCTCTATGGGACCAGACCTTGCCACAAAGAGTGCCCGTGGTACCTACAGAAATGTCACTTTGTATCTTTGCCTTTGTGGTCACGAAGTGTCTCTGCAAAACCAGCCTGCAGCCCAAATTCTGCTGCAGGATGAGTGCCCCCCTGCCAATTAATGATGTGCTGTCAGGACAATGTATCTCCTTTCCTTTGCCTCAAGCCTGCTGTTTTACATTGGGACTTTTCATCTGGTGTCTTCCAACTTCTGTGCCATTAAAAACCTGCAAATCTGTTCCTTTTACCCCATGGTATTTGTGATTTGTTCTGTACCCCATATGACTTCCCCCTCTCTCAAAGTCCATTGCACAGAAGCTATTTCATGTCTTGTGATAGAGTTTTTCTGCCCTTCACTAGATCTTTCCCTCTTCTACCATTTCCTTTGAGGCAGGGGGTTTGAGTTGCACATGTACAGTGCAGATGTGGCATGCCAGGAGTGCAGACAGTAGCTTGGCATTTCTTTCCAGCTTAACGCTTATACTCACAGCACATTCTGTTGTGTTTTTGACTGTAGCTGAGCTCATTGTGGGGAGGAATAGCTCCTGAGCGTTGTGTAGCAATCACCTGCCTACATCACCTTATCTGTGGCCAACACTGCTTGGCAAGGTTTTCCACTGTGCACCCTTTGTTAGATGAACAGAAAAAGGAAGATGACACCCTTGCCTCTCAACTCTTCTCAGTTGCCTCAAAGAAGAAAGAGGTAAGGAGGAGAGCATCTTACTTTCATATTCTCTTGCACGGAAGAGCATATTAAAAACCTGTCCAGGTAGCACTCCACTGGGCCAGGATGCCCCAAGTGTGGTACCTTCTGAAGTCTGATTTGCAGGATCCCATGGCTGGCACTGCTGGGCGTCTTTTGGCATCATGGGGGCACAGGGGGAAAGATGTGGAGATTATGTTTTGCTCTCTGTTTAAAGAATACTTTTAATCAGGGTGGGAGACAGGTTACTTCTTAACCTCAGATTTGGGGCACTTCTCATTACACTGAAATTGTCCTCATCTTCTTTCTGTAGCCACTCAAGTCTTGGCAAAGCACTTGATTACAGGCACGTTTGGGTTATGGTTTGCACTGAAGTGATAACAAAAGCAGCCTTGATGTGAAAAAAAGACAACTTTGTAATTAAAACCCAGAGACAAAACAAGTACCAACATCAATATATTCTCTTCCTTTATTCAAAAGCACATTAAGCTAACAAAGCGTGGAAAATAAAGTCTGCCCATGATGACGTCAGTCTGGTTGTGTGTTTAGAGGAGTAAATAAGGGCAGAGAAAAATTAAAATAACCAATCTGTTGTTGTACTACAGTGACGGCAAAGTGTTCGCCCATGTTAAATGCAGACAGTATGTGAGGCTCTTTACTGTTTCATAACACAGTGTTCTATATTAACAACATATTAACTTAGCAAGACTACTTGAGAACTAACACAGTTATTTACAGGTTATGGTTTCACTCCATATATTTTCTCCTACGTTGTTGATTGCAGTTCCGGGATGTTGCACTGACACACAACACATAGGAAACTTTTACGGACTTTAACAACTGAGTTTTGCACTGAGTTACAGGAACGTAGTAGTTTATGGACTTTCCCACAGCTCTGACCTTTCATATTCATTTATAACCATACACAGATCTTCCATGACACTTTGAGCTCCAGTATACCTAAAAAATGCAGTAATTAGAATTCTGGAAAGTTTTGTATTTGTTTCTTACAGATATATGGAGTTTTGAATGTGGCTTGCAACACCAACATGCTGTTATTGGCAGTTCAGCTGTGTAGTCCTATAAGGCACTGGGAAAGTTAAGTGCATTTTAAAAAGAATATAATGAAGCAGAACATGGAGGAAGTTGAAATCACTGTGACAGGAGCAATGTGTCCTTCAGCACTTCCTCACTATTATGGTACTGGTCAAGTTAAATCCTTAGTGTCGTCAGTACCAGCTCTCAGCAAGAGGAACCTCTTAGTTTGCGGTCTACTTATCTAAGTCAGGACAGGAGAGCTATTTCCTGGAAAGCAGTGAATATATCTGTTGTTTCTTGGATCCAGTATGCTCCCATAAAGCTGAAAAGGTATTACCTCCTTTTATTTCTATCACAGTTTCAGAGCATGGCCACTTCCCTTATTTCAGTCAGGTTGCTCCTGGTCTGTCTCATTTCTAACTGCCTATTTTCCCTCTTCCCTATGGATCCAGACCCTCTGTTAACTGGAATTATAAACCAAGTGCAACTCCAGCAAGGCTAGTAAGGCTACTCGGATGGAAAATGTGCAAGATAAAGAGGAAATACAGCACCCTTTTTTTACAATAGAACCTGGAAATATATGTAGGCCATGGACTACTAAAAAGGTATGTACCTATTTTCAGCAGGAAGGAATCTAATCCACTAAAGAGAGGAGAAAATGAACCAGCATGCCTGTGGTTTCTTGCTCTACAATGATAAGCATAGGTCGATATCAGGACACTAAACGCAATCTACTGCCAGGAAACTGAAACAATAAACATGACATGCACTACAAACTACACTTGAAATAATTTCTTAATAGGACTCACCTTCAGTAGCAGGAATATCTTTCTATACAATTAAAACACCTACACTTTGAGACGATAATCATATTTTAATCATTTTGGGTCAGAATCACTAAAAGTCCATTGATATCTTTGTAAAGTTAGCTCTATTAGAAATATAATTCCTAAGAAAGAAAATATAGATCGTAAATCACTAATAAATGTTTTCCTAAAAGTAATTTCCTCATGTAATTTCCCTGTGGTTGTCTGGTATATCTTAATTTAATCATGCTATGAATCCAGAATAGCATAACTGAAAAGATTTTATTCCAAGAAATTGTCTATGGTAGAAATTAGAGCACTTCATTTCAGCTTAAACTGAAAGTGTTCCAAAATGATATCTCTCTGAAAATCCCATCTAATAGCTGAGAATGCAAAGCCACTTCTTTTATAACAAAGTTTAATTTGGCATCTCTACATGCCTCTGCATTGCGCCAAATCTGGATTTTGAAACCTCTTCATTAGAAGTGAAGTTTTACAGGATATAGGTATTCTGAAGGTGGTTTCAGTGTATTAGCCATTAGAACAATGAGGTCAGCACTCATTTCTCCAGTCGTACAAAAAGATCTTAAGATGAGCTATTACCAACATTTAAACAAGGACATTGTTCGGAAAATCAGGTATCAGGACTAAAAATCTTCATTTAGAAGGATTTCCAGTTATGAATATTTTCTGCTAGTTGATTAGCTAATCTGTTCTTTATTATCTGATAAATCATACCCTAACCCCTCCTTTTGAGATCTTTTCCAAAGACTGATGGTTCCTTTAGTTCAGGAAGTCCCATCTCAGCTTCTTTTGACTTAGCTTCCAACTTTCATTCTCATTCTATCGCCTTCTGAGGTTGTGAATAATTCCCCTCCCTCATTTACATTATTATTGCCTAAAAGCTATTTATAGATTGATAAAATTTACTCTCAGACCTTACCTTTCTAGGCTACTTAGCTTAACCCTATTATTTTCTCTTCTTAGCTTCCATTTCTTGCACATGATCACTTTTTATTTCCTCCCTGTTACAATTTCTCCAAAGATTTTCTTAGCTGCAGGTAGAGAGGTAGGGTCTTTATACACTGATTGATATGAGATAATGGTTTGTAATTCAGGATTGAGGATGCGCAGATCCTTCAGAGGAAGCAAATAGCATTCACAAATCCAAAACTCTGAGGTAAGACTTTCATAACAGACTCTGACATTAGGATGCTAAGCCTCTGTCTAACCTCTTTGACAAACCAAAAAGACCTCCACATCTCTATTTTCATATCTATTTTCTAAATATGTCTATTTTCTAGGTCATCATTTAAAATATAGACTATACCACACAATATATCCACCATCTATACCTTTTCAGCAGTCAGGTTTAGGTCAGTGCAATGTTTACTTGATATTTCACACATTTCTTTGCCATTTTACATGAGGATTAAGAAATTTGCCATCCAAACTCCCATTAGGTGCTACATCCAAAATACAGACCAGCAGTCCATTGCGTTGACTCAGGCAACCTACTAAATCTTTTCTATTTATTGGTATTTTCATCCAGATATTGCAGTTACTTCACTGGATACTGAATATTTGTCTTAGAATAGATCTCTCAAAAAATTAGGTGACTATTCTCTAGGGTTTTCTATTTTACCTAATCTTGACATAAAAATACAGTCAGTGATGGGCAAAGATTCACTGTATATAGTTGTAACAAATCCTTGAAGTTCAGAAGTAATGAAAGCATGAAAACCCATAACTAAGCCTTGTATTTCAAAAGATTTTGTTCTGACCTATAGGTCTAAGACCCATTCCAGCAGCTACAAAGTGAAAGAAAGAACTGGAGAAGTGAAGATCATGCTTTGTGATTACAAAGCCATCTCTGTCACTGTGTGCATTGCTTACCAAGTAAAGGGGAATACAAGTCATTCTGAAAATCAAAGCATGCAAATAAGAGAAATATCAGTATGGAATGCACAGTGGCTCAAGAACATGCATAAACATGATGATGATAATAATAAAGGCCTCTTCCGTTCATTGTTCAGCAAAAACTCTCCTGAAATTCTAGTGATCTTCCTCGGTGTTGGGAGTTAAAAAGCCTTGAGAAATTTGGAAAGATGTAGATGTGAAGGAAACCAGCCAAACATCCATCTGTCTTGGGGAAACAGGGAGACAAATTGGTGTTGTGGTGAAGGTCATCTGTTAAGAGATCGTTACTTGGGACAACCCTGTCAAAGTAGCTAAGGGATGAAAGTTCCCTGGAGGGAAAAGAGGCAGAAACAATCATGAAACTAATGTAGAGTTATGGAAAAATGAAGTGACTGGTCAGATAAGAGCAACTCAAATTTATTCTCGTGCCCAAGATAGCCTCACATTGGAGATGGGACCTCCTCAAAAATAGTCCATACACAGTCAGTCAAGAGAAAATTCCAATAAAGAATACAATTCACTTGTATTGTGTCTGTACATTCATTAATCATACTCTCTTCATAGGAAGATGCATCAATTTTCTCTTTCCTTTTGGATACCACAAAGCAAAAAATCTTCTGCCAACTGTGATCCTGCACTGTAGATGATAAATATTTCTAACAAACCACTTGTTGGGTTGGATTTTTTCGTTATTACTGCAGGTGTAGAAATAAATTTTGTTACAACTGCATTCAGCTGCATGGACAAATGTTCTCTGTTCTCTTCGGAAAGCTCACAACCGTAACTTTTCATTTTAGTAATCTTTTTTTCAGCTTTTTCTGACATAAAATTTTTCTTAATTCCCCTACTTCAAGTGTCTGTTCAAGAACTGTAAATCTTCATAGTTCTACATTGTCAACATATTTCCAAGTCTGTTGAAGGTTTATAGGCACTCTATCTATGACTGAGAATGACCAAGTTAAAAGTCTCCACATCCACATACTTTGCATAATTTCACTGTCTATAACCTCGAAATGCAGAGTAGTGGTTTGATCTCACTGCAACAATCTTATAGTCCTGGTCAGCTCGTTATCTAAATGGAGTCTTAACCTGTGTTAATTATATCCTTCAAGCTACTGACAGTGAATTCAGGTAGTATTTTGCTTCCTGGCATCTCAGTCTGAATGTGCACACAGACTGGATACGTAAGAAAAGATACTCATTTATAGCCATTATTCTTGGTGGCACTATTTTCATTGAAAATCACTTGGTTTAATGTCAATATATAAACCTGGAAACTTTCTTAATATATTGAGGAGTCTGAAATACTGAAAATGGAATAAAGAAATCTTCCTTCAGAGTCATATTCCTTACTTGTTCTTCACACTGAGCCAGTTTTTTTGCTGGCGCTTTGACTAGCATTTGGAAATGCTTTGCCTTTGGAACTTACAAAATGAATCACTGTCTTTTGATCACCTCAGTCTGAGGTTACAAGTCTTAGTTTCATATAATCACTAGTTATCAGTCTTGACATGAGGAGAGGCCAAAATTCTGTCCTGAGCATCAATGGCAAATGATTACTTTTTGAACCATCACTTTACAGACTTAATTAAATTCATAGCTGACCTTGGAAATTTGAATCCATAATGGTCCTTATTCCTCTACCACTATGATCCTAAAGAGAGCATGAACTAATTGTGTGATCTGCTTTACACAGGTGAACAAAGAAGTTGCTCCAGCTCCCTTTAATCATTGAATCGAATGAAGTCCATGAGCTCTTTGGTTCAGATTCTGCATTTAAATTACAGCATCGCATGCTTGAATGTTTATGTCTTTCTCCATTCAGGAAAAGATCTTTCAGAGGCTCAATATAAACATGTTAATAACTCCTGCTCAAATTGAAGTCATAGTGCTTCTCACAGAGCAAGGTATTGTCCTAGTGGTAAAACTGTGTCTTCAAACAAACAGAATTATGG
>VWYK01010622.1:11070-23721 GCA_013399775.1 Semnornis frantzii | reverse complement strand
CAGCCTTCCCATTCTATGATTTTCTCACTGGGTCTCTGCCAATCTGACTGCAAGTGGAGGTCCTCCCCACCAAACCTGCCATTCCTGGAGACCCTGAACACTGTCAGTGCACTCCTAACACATTACAGAAGCCTACATGTCCCATGCAAACAAGCAAACCAGGATACAACACTGGTCTCATTTCCTGAGGAGTGTAAGGGTAGGGCACATTCTCCCTTAAACATGAAAATCATCATATTCACATCATAACCTGCTCCATATTTCTGAGCAGCTTCTTAGCTAAGCTGAAACATTTGTATCTCAAGCTTATTAAACAGCATCACAACAATTCTCAAATACCACCTTAATCTTCTGAAGTAACAAGACAGAAGCATTTGGTTCTCCTGCCCCTCCAGACACTGCCTTTCAGACTTGCTGTGGCAAGGCAAACTGGAGACAGCAAATTAATCCTGTAAGACTTAATGCAATTTGCTGAACCAAAGGAGAGCCTTTCTATTGCTCTGTTCCAAGTATTCTCTCACTTTCTGAAGCTGCAAATCTCAACATGATTTTCTGTTTAGGGGACATCAGTCTGTAAGAAAACCAACTTCAAACAACTCCATGGAAGGTTTTACACTTGGCCATGCAAATGCATTTTTTGCAAGTCTACATTTTTCTTAGCCTCAGTTCTGTGTAATTGAGGTCCAAGATGCAAACACTGAGTAGAATCAGCAGTTCCAGAGTCACAGAATTGTCAGGGTTGGAAGGGATCTCAAAGATCATCTAGTTTCAAGCTCCCTGCCATGGGCAGAGACACCTCACACTAGATGAGGTGGCCCAGGGCCTCATCCAGCCTGGCCTTAAAGACCTCCAGGGATGGGGCTTCCACCACCTCCCTGGGCAACCTCTTCCAGTGTCTCACCACCTTTATGGTCAAGAACTTCCTAACACCTAATCTGTATCTCCCCTCTAGCTTGGATCCATTCCCCTAAATCCTATCACTACCCAACACCCTAAGAAGTCCCTCAGTTGCTTTCTTGTAGGCCCCCTTCAGATATTGGAACCCCAACTCTTTCAGTCTGTCCTCAGGAAAGGTGCTCAACAATCACAGAATGTCAGGGGCTGGAAGGGACCTCAAAAGCTCACCCAGTCCAATCCCCCTGCCAAAGCAGCATCCCCTGTAACAGGTCACACAGGAACACATCCAAGTGGCTTTTGAATATCTCCTGAGAGGGAGACTCCACAACCCTCCTGGGCAGCCTGTTCCAGGGTTCTGTCACCTTCACAGGGAAAAAAATCCTCCTCATGTTTAAAAGAAACTTCCTATACTTCAGTTTCCACCCATGGTCCCTTGTCCAGCCCTCTGCCAGTCTTAGACACAGACAATAAACCTTACAAGGCAACTGTCATCACCCATTTCCATTTTCTTGTTAAAGGTCCCTTCTGTTTGCACCATGAAATGGTATTTTGTATTCTTCTACAACAGAACCAAGACTCCAAATACAGCAGGTGCCATGAAACAGCAAAAGAGAAGACTGCAAATTTTTGTTTGCTGAAGACTGACAACATGCCCTCCCACCACAACCTGGGACTTGCTTTCCCAATGCAAACATTAGATTCACTGGGAAGCAGAAAGCAGCCTGCATGTTCTTCAGCAACTGGCATGCAGATTCTAAGTCATACTTTCAAACATGAGAAATGTAAATGTTCACAAGACAAGCTGACACCTACCAGCTCGAGATGACTGATAATGAGATTTATGCTCTCCAATACCCCTATCACTGTTGGAAATAAAAACTGGTTTAATGCATATTCTCCTTGTCCAACAATCCACTCAAGAATGTGAAACAGAGGCTAGGATCAAGTACAGCCTGAACCAGTTTTTCACACCAGTATTTAAGACAGAGCACTTAGGGTACAGTGCTAAGATTGCCTTTGCCCAACTTCTCTAAACCTAAGATGCTGATAAACAGATTTGCCACACAAATCCACAGCAGAATCCTTTGTATATTCTGTGCTGCACTAAGCAAGGTGGAATCAGAGCAACCAGGGACACAATGCATCAGACCTGTGCCTCTGACCAAGTTGCCAGCAGCCAGCATGAGAAGTGACTGCAATGCTTTGCAGACTTCACTTCAGAAATGCTTGTGCCACCTTCTACCTTGGCATAAGCCTCCAAGCACCTCCTAGCTGTGGCTGTGTCATGCTGCAAAGTGAACCAGAGTTCTCAAACACACCTGTGAGACCCCCTGGTCTCCCACAACCACATTATTTCACTTTTCTTTCTGATCCACTGAGTTTTCACAAAGTTCTGACAGCACAAAAGCATCTACAGAATATTTCTCACCACTCTCAGGTGTTCAACTTACCACTCCAGGTTCAACAGCTGAGCCCAAACGATTATCCCCCCCTGGAAAAGGGCTAAAGGCAGCATTTATGGCCTAAGATTATGCCACAAATATTGCTGGATCTCAGCAGGTGAGAAACTTCTGCTTGCATGGCATCATGGCAGCCTCAGTGATCCAATTCACTGAGCTAACTGCAAAGACTTCACAGAATCATAGAATGATAATGTTGGGACCTCCAAGATCATCCAGTTCCAACCCCCTGCCATAGGCAGGGACACCTCCCACTAGCACAGGGCACTCAAGGCCTCATCCAGCCTGGTCTGGAACACCTCCAGGGAGGGAGCAGCCACAACCTCCCTGGGCAACCTGTGCCAGTGTCTCACCACCCTCACTGCAAACAACTTCCTCCTAACATCCACTTTCAATCTCCCCTCTGACACTTCAAACCCATTGCCCCTTGTCCTGGCATTCCCAGACCTTGTCAATAGTCCCTCCCCAGCCTTCCTGTAGCCCCCTTCAGATCCTGGAAGGCTACTCTAAGGTCTCCTGGAAGCCTTCTCTTCTCCAGGCTGCAGAGCCCCAACTCTCTCAGCCTGTCCTCACAGCAGAGCTGCTGCAGCCCTCTCAGCATCTTGGTGGCCTCCTCTGGACCTGCTCCAACACTTCCATGTCCTTCCTGTGCTGGGGGCTCCAGAAGTGCCCCCAGGACTGCAGCTGGGGTCTGAGGAGAGCAGAGCCAAGGGGCAGAATCCCCTCCCTTGCCCTGCTGCCCACACTGCTCTTGCTGCAGCCCAGCACACAGTTGCTGTCTGGGCTGCACTCACACTGCAGCCTCATCTTGAGCTTTTCCTCACCCCACATCCCCAGGGCCTGTTCCTCAGGGCTGTTCTCAGCCATTCCCCACCCAGCCTGGAGCTGTGCTTGGCATTGTGCCTACCCAGCTGCAGGACCTTGCTCTTGGCCTTGTTGAATGTCCTGAGGTTGGCCTGGGCACAGCTCTGCAGCCTGTGCAGGTCCCTCTGGATGGATCCCTGCCCTCTAGCAAGTGACTGTGCCACACAGCTTGGTGCCAGCTGCACACTTCAGTTACATTCACTGCAGAAGTCTCTCCCTGCATGGTTTTCATGGGAAGGAAGAAATACATTTCAATCAGGAATGTGGAAGACTCCCAATAAGTAAAGAACTCATAATGGTTTCTACCTCATTTCCTCTTCTCATACTCTCACAGAGTTCTAATAAATCCCTGCAGCTGTGCTCCCAGAAGCCAGATTTGCTGCCAATTAGTCTAAAAGTTTATAAGTATGCAGCTATTTGCTCTAAAAGTGGGTTCTGGGTTGTTTTTTTTTCATTTTAATTGCATTACCACACCATTTGCAGAAAAGCCAGGAAGCCTTCAACTTTTTGTTCTGGTTCAATCCCAAAAAGGGAGCAGCAGTAGATCAAGAAGTCAAAAGAAAAAGAAAAATAATTCACTGCTTGCTATTTCTGGGAGTTAACTTTTGTGCATTTAAGTCACAAACCCTTTCTTACAACTATTAAAAACCAGAAAGGGTTTTTCTCTGTCCAGACATTTAAAACACAAATAAATACATCAAACCCCCAAGAAATCAAAATAGAGAAGCAGCCAGAGAAGGCATGAGAAAAGAACACAAGTTGAGAACTACGAAGGACTTGCACAGAGAATGTACAAACACAAAGCACTGCATCTTGGCACACACAAAGGCCATAAAGGAACTGCACAGTTAAATACTCCTGCAATGTATCTTGTTGCAGCACTTCATCAAGTGTTAGACACCACAGTGTCTGTCTGGAGTGACTGAAATCTGTTCAAGTTTGTTGGAGGCTCTCATGCCTTCCCCCTCTAACCTCTTGTGAGGTTAACTACAGCCTGGCTTGCTGCAAAGTCTTTTTTTCCCCCTTTTCCTCTCTATAGAATAGACCAAAGGTTTGGATTTTGAAGGCTTTGGAGAGGGGCACATTTTCCAGCTGTGAAATCAGCTTACAGGGGAGGCTGCAGGTAAACCTTGGCAACTTGAGCTGAACAAAAGGACTTGCACCAGCAAAACACCACTAGCAGTTACAGCACAAGTTTCTTCATCTAGATTTCAGGGGTCAGCCAGGTAAAAAAAGAATTTCTCTAAGCCCAAATCAGCATTTTTGCATTATTTTTCCCTCCCCAGAAGGTATGGAGGAGGTTTCATTGCAGTGATTGCTGTAAATTGATAGCTTTGTTCCAGTTCACTACAGTTTCTTATTGATTTTCTCTTGTTTTAGCCTGCATTGATTTGTTAATCCCTTCTCTGTAACAGTTCTAATGACAAATTGGGAATGAAAAACTGCAGGCTTTAGGGCCTTTTCCACCAGCCTCTGGCTTCAAAACATATTGTCACTTGGACTTGGACTGCATCCATGCACATGCCCTGCTTAGATCTGACTCACCTTAACCTAGGATACTTTTTTACATTAAAAAAACTTCTGTTCAGGCTCCTCATGGATGAAGGCAGCAACTGAAGCAATGTCAGTGAGAAAGAACTGGATTTCTGCACTAACAATTGTCACCTTTCAAGGTTGCTGCTGGCAGAGATTGCCTCAATACCAAGCACATTATTTAAGCAATTTTGCAGCAGTCCCCATGGTTGATTAGCCAGCATTAACTGCAGCATGCAGGGGAAAGGCACTAGTGAAAGTTCAGGGCATTTGCTGGTGCAAAGAAATACTTCAAAGGAGAAATGAGCTGGATCACAAACTCTCTGAGTTCAGGGTGTGTTGCACTCATGGAGCCCCCAGCACAGGAAGGACATGGAAGTGTTGGAGCAGGTCCAGAGGAGGCCACCAAGATGCAGAGAGGGCTGCAGCAGCTCTGCTGTGAGGACAGGCTGAGAGAGTTGGGGCTCTGCAGCCTGGAGAAGAGAAGGCTTCCAGGAGACCTTAGAGTAGCCTTCCAGGATCTGAAGGGGGCTACAGGAAGGCTGGGGAGGGACTATTGACAAGGTCTTGGAATGCCAGGACAAGGGGCAATGGGTTTGAAGTGGCAGAGGGGAGATTGAAAGTGGATGTTAGGAGGAAGTTGTTTGCAGTGAGGGTGGTGAGACACTGGCACAGGTTGCCCAGGGAGGTTGTGGCTGCTCCCTCCCTGGAGGTGTTCAAGGCCAGGTTGGAGGAGGCCTTGAGTGACCTGTGCTAGTGGGAGGTGTCCCTGCCTATGGCAGGGGGTTGGAACTGGCTGATCCTTGAGGTCCCTTCCAACCTTCCCATTCTATGATGGTACACTGTGATGTGAACAATCCATGCATAAGGATGTGACCCAGTTAGTATCTGATATCATTGAAGGAGTCTAATATGAGCATTTGCAGATCAGAATTACCAACCAGGTAACTTAGGTAAGTCACTTTGCTGCCAGTTTGGTTTCACTATTAGGACTACACTACTGACATACCTGATGCATGTCTGCAGGAGCCCTGGCTACTGCTGCAAGCAGTCTTAGTCTTTTCCCATTTCCCTGCTCCTTTCAGATCTCCAAGGGAGCTATTAATTTGGAATCCTAGCTGCCACACCATCAAAATGAAAATGAATTTGTGAATTATGAAGATTAAGGATTCGCCCACACTCACATTTATCATACCTAAGCCATCACATGCTGGGTGAGTCTCCAACTCCTGACTTCATCCCCTACCAGTTCTCTCCCACTTCACCCAAACTGCAGGTGACTCAACCCTTGGTGGTCTCCTATAGACATCACAAAGCAGCCTGACCCCTGGCTGCCACTTCAGGGCTACAGCACAACCCCAGCAGAGAGTTTTGGTCGTTTTACAGCAACTCTCATCTGCAGAACTGAAAACCAGAAACCCTGCAGTTTGTGTTCACACAGCATAAGCTCTCTGGCACACAAAGGCAGTGCAGTTTTCCTTTGCCACTCATTTGGTGCACATCTCATCTCCCATCTCCCTTTCTGCAACTCCAGCTGCAGAGAAATTGACAGGCAAGGGTGATGGGAAGCACAGTGCTGGGAACCAAAACCATCTTTGCTTTGCTTTCCAGAAGTTACACACCTCAACTGGTGATCCAGGCTGTGCCTAGAGGAGGACAGAAAGCTCCCCATCCTCTCATCTGCTGTTAAATACTGAGCTTCAAGTTATTCATGCTAAAAACTGTGAGTAGGTCACAATTTTCATGGCCAGACTAACATTTCCAGAGTAACTTCTGTTTCCTAACACACTGGTATTGCTAACTTGCACCAGTTCCTTTGCTAGGAGTGTTAAATGCCTTTCTGCCCATCCCAGAAGGTTTTCTTTACAAACCATGGTCATGTCTTTAACAGGCTAAGAAAAACAAGGAATAAGTGGCATGGCCACCTAGCCAAAAAGTGGCACCTGAATTTCAGCAGTTTGTTACTGCCCTCAATTTCCTGCTAGAAGCACAACAGGGGAGAACTGACTGCCCTAAGAAGTAAATCCTCTTTCCTCACTTCCTGTAACACAACTGTAAACTCTTCTCAACCTTCTTGCAGTGTTGCCAAGATCAGTGTTATCCTGCCACAGAGGGCATGCAGGTTGCACAAACACCTCTAAGCTAACAAAGCCTTTTTGAATCTCACATGCAGACTGCAGTTGATGCACCCTGTTTGGGTTTTCTTTCCTCCTAATGATAATTTCAATTAACTGATCTCTATTTCCATCTTTAATTGCAACTTCTGGTGCAGAGAAATACTTCAGAGGAGAAATGAGCTGGATCACAAGTTGTCTCTGAGCTTGGGGTGTGTTGCAGTCATGGAGCCCCCAGCACAGGAAAGACATTGAACTGTTGGAATGGGTCCAGAGGAGGCCAGCAAGATGCTCAGAGGGCTGCAGCAGCTCTGCTCTGAGGACAGGCTGAGAGAGTTGGGGCTCGGCAGCCTGCAGAGGAGAAGGCTTCCAGGAGACCTTGGAGTAGCCTTGCAGGATCTGAAGGGGGCTGCAGGTAGGCTGAGGAGGGACTGTTGACAAGGGCTGGGAATGCCAGGACAAGGGGCAATGAGTTTCAACAGTAAGTTGTACTGGTAACCTGTTTCTCCATAGCCTTTGTTTTCCTTTGCCACTCAAAATTAATTAACTGAGAACTTGATTTCACTCTTGCAAGAACATTAAGGGTACCATCTCTACATGACCATTTTTATCACTGCATCTGTAATCAGCATTTTTATCATTGCATCTCTAAAGCAGCATAACAAAACCTACCTACACCAATCAGGAAAACCCAACAATGCCATTTCTTGAAGGGAGATCAAGACCAGTTTGTAAAAGACACTGATTGAAGACCCAAACCCACCACAACACTGCACTACTTGCTTACCAGGTGAGAAATTCCACTCAAACAGCCCTTGGTAAGAGACAAACTGACCTTTACCACACACCAACACTAGGATGGAGACACAGCTCCATGTGAACAGTGCTGCCTATCCAGACTGACTGCAGCCCTTCCACCCAGCTGCCAAGGAATGCTCAGCACTGCATGATGACTTCTCACTTGTTTAATGCTGCTAGCAAATGTTTGCTGCAATGTGAGTGCCATGCTGACTGTACTGAGAACAGCAGAACGACAGCTATCAACACCAAAAATATCACATGGACTGGAAAAGCATTTTGACAAGGAGGAAACATTCAACCAGGGCTTTGTAGCATTTGCTAAATACAGCAGCTCATCACATTTCAGGCCATTTGTATTTAATTGTCCTTTCATCTGAAGAGCAGTGGGTATGAATGCACATCAGGCAGCAGATGAGTCAGATGTTCTCAAGAGGTCCAATCAAGGACGCCCCACAACACCCAGAACATCTCACACAACTGACTTGGGCTGCAGCCTGAAGTCTCTTTGCAGTGCTTCATCCAGCTCCATGGTGGTCATGCACCAAAGCACTGAGAAAATAATAAAGAGACCTGCAGTCCAGTAATCCAAATTATCTAAACATAGAAGACTCCAGGATCCTGATGTGCACACACTCTTTTCGAGTCACCAAGAAGACCTACTCAGATCAGTAGATCATTATCTAACACTCAGGTTTTTGGTGGGTTTTCATTTTTTCAACTGAAAGGAAAACAAATTGTTCATATTTCTCAAGGTCAGTGTTTCCAAATGGGTTTCCCAGATGAAGTCAGACTCACAGTGGAATAGGTCACTTACAACAATTCAAAAACCAGGTTGTGGAGTGGTATACAGACACAGACTACATCAATTGCAACACAAAGAAAGGAGAATCCCTGTCTTTGGCAGAGAAAGGAAAGAAACCATGAGCATGGAGACAGGGAGCAGCACAGGAGGGGAAGTTTACTGCACTGTCCTTGAGGTAAAGCAGGATGCCTTTTTTACACTGTCCTCTAATCCTTGGATTAGTTTCTCCATTTTGGTTTTAACAATATTAACTCAAGTGCAGAAGCAATCAACAGATCACAACTCTGCCAAAAATTGAGTTGATTCAGTAAAAGTGGTTTGTAAAAATAGACCATGGATAGAAATCATTAGTTGTAATCCTCAACTGTTCAATTGGCTCTCAGCACTAAGTGTACAAACTGGAATTGTTACTTCAAGGTAAACATGGAGAAGACCTCATCCTCATTCCTTTCAGTTCAGCTCCCAGGCCAAACCTTGCCTCTGTATGATAGCAAATGGAGGAAGGGATAGTTTGTGTGTAAGCAAAAAGCAGCTCAGACTCCACACAGCAATTTAATGCATTTTTAAGGATAAATTCTAGCTCTGGTATTATTTTGTAATCCTGCACTGAAGCAATTTAGGCTCTTATTGTCTGCTTTTTCCTTTTCTCATCAACACAGATCCTCTTAGGGTACAAATGATGGCAGCTCTTGATCACACTCTTCTTAAATCATCTTCATGCTGTTAGCTCTGCAGAGAATGATGCCTGCTCCAGAGCACTGCTGTTGCTAATCACTCAAATCAGGTCTCTCATAGATCTTTAGGGGGGAACAGTGCTGAGGGCAGCAGAATGAAGATGAGATTGTTTTTTCTCCTCCTTTTCAAGGAAGGGATCTGAATGCCTCCCTTTCCTTCACACTCGTCCTTCCAAGCTGCCCTGTGCAAGAACTAGAGCTGCCTTGGGTTTGTCTTGTACAGCAAAGGACACAACTGCCTACTTGAGGAATTGTCTGAAGCACAGTGTGAAACAGATTCAACAACTGTCTTCTCTGTGGATACCTAATGACAGAAGCAGGACCCATTTCAAAATGACTAAGGAGGTTTGAGACTCGTTGGAGCCAACACTGACTACACAAATCATTCCTTAGTGCAGCACCCTGGGCTTTGAAGCTCCACTTGACCTATGCAAGTGCACACTCCCACAGAACCCTGACAATGGGCAAATCCAGAGGCTGGCTCTTCTAACCCAAGTCTCACCATGGGAGACTGCCAGGAGGCAGAGGTGCAGAACATGCATTGCAGCAGGAGCTGTCAACCTGTGCTTACCTCTTGCATTTTGACTACCAGCTACCCCACAGACACATACACCTTCTGATTCGTTATCTGCCCAGATGGGACCTGCTGCCACACAGCAATAGGCCAGCTGCCACTCAGACCCCTGGTGAAGGTTTGCACACAGCACAGGTTGTATGTTGGGTCAGACCACAGCAAACATCTCAAGTGACATTTTCTTTCTGATCATCTTTATGCTTGAAGATAAATCATTTTGCATTGAATTAGACATGGGAAAAGGAAACCTTCAAACTCTGAGGTAGAAAAATACTCACTGCGTGTGCTTAGATAGTCTGAATTGTAGCATTACTATTACTCTGCTCTTGTCAGACCCCAGCTGCAGTCCTGTGTGCAGTTCTGGAGAGGGCTGCAGGAAGGCTGGGGAGGGACTATTGACAAGGTCTTGTAGTGACAGGAAAAGGGGCAGTGGGTTTAAACTGGCAGAGGGAAGATTTAGACTGGATGTTAGGAGGAAGTTGTTTGCAGTGAGGGTGGTGAGACACTGGCACAGGTTGAGGGTGGGGAGACACTGGCACAGGTTTCCCAGGGAGGTTGTGGAGCACAGAATCACAGATCTTTGATCACGTTGGGTGATTCTGTGCTCCACAACCTCCCTGCAGGTGTTCAAGGCCAGGCTGGACGAGGCCTTGAGTGACCTGTACTAGTGGGAGGTGTCCATGCCTATGGCAGGGGGTTGGAACTGGATAAGCTTTGAGGTCCCTTCCAACCTTACCATTCTATGATTCTATGATTTATCAGCTAGAGACAGGCCATTGGCTAAACTGTTACAGGGGTCTTCAGACAAAAGTAGTGCTGCAGCTGAGCAATGTCCCCCCTCATCTGTTCTGCTATATTGCAGGCACAGCTGTCTCCTGCACACATCAGTATCTGAAAGAGCATGGCATCTTCTGCAAAAGGTAACTCTGGTCCCACGAAGGTAGCAGGGGGGTGGGGGGAGAAATCAGCCCCTGAATGCAAAAGCCTTTTCATAAATCCTAAATAATTGAAAAATTAAACTCTGAGCTTACAGGAAGAGCTGGGAGTGCTGTGCCACAGCTTTTGAAAGGCTTCTCTTGGGAACTGCTCTGATTATTTTAATGCACACAGGAAAAAGGAAGAGGTGCAGGGTGGGAGGGGTAAATAATAATTTCCTTTGTTACCTGAGATGCTCCATGTAGGCAAGGCACTGGCACAGGGGTGCTACCCAACAGCTCCAGGCGTTGCTCGGATGCGGTGCCTGCCTCCTGCCCGTTGCGAACCACTGCCTGCCTTCCGAGCTGCCCGTAGCCTCCTCTGCCCCAGGTGAATATCCTGCCAGTTTCTAAACACAAAACACATTTCAAGATTACTTATTCACTAGGTTCCTGCAACATCTGGATACCAGTTCAAAGCCAGAACTACACAGCTTATGTAAAGCTTCAAAAACTTCCTGAGAACTTTGTTCTAGGAGCTGAGGGGAACAAAATAAAACCAACTACAGACATATTGCAGTGGATTTCTACATGGGTGCTCAAGCTTTATCCCCCTCTTTTCTAGCAGAACAGCATCTGTGGGGTGGCCTGGGATAGAAACGAAACAGTGTCAGTAAAGCTGCATAACCTGGACATTCTATACACTTTGGGTACACAAAGACCATTTTAACAGAAGGACAAACAAAAGATACTTCTCTGCTCTCAGTCTCTGCCATGGCATGGCCTGTATTTAACACACAGTTTGCTTCCCTAATAGAAGTTACCTTCTGCCACAACTTCTGTTAGCAGAGTAACAGCTCTCAGGACAGCAACACCAGAAACATCATCACAGTTGTCAGTAAGTGTTGGAAATGCCCCAGTCTGCCTGCACAGGAATCACAAACTGGCCCAGGAAAGACAACTTTAAACGAAGCCATCAGCATGTGGACCATTCCTCTCCACATATTATGCCAGGCTCACTGCTGTGGGACTAACACCCAGATATCCATCCTCAGTATGGACAACATCCATAAAGCAATGCTCCTTAGCTTCAGTTCCCTGTGTTTAAAAATTAAAAAGCAGGTCACAGTAAATGGCAGCTTTATTTTCTTAATGAAGTAAACAGATGTCTGCAGGTAAGTAAGGAGAAGCTCTCCCTTCTGGGCTTCCAGTTTAAAAAGACAAACAAACATATACACACACAACAACACAACCTGTATGGCCTCAACTCTGTTCCACCTGCAAGCAGCCATCTGCATTCCAGCCCAAAGGAAGGCTGCAATGACCTTCAGTGAGGTACAGGCTTTAGTCAAGCCTTAAACTCCTCTCCAGAAATTAACTCAATTCAAGTCAGATGATGTGGATTTGAGGAAAATACTATGAAATCAAGGAAGCCAGCTTCCCATGTCAGTCAATAAAGACACAGCCTGCAGAGGTGTCAGGAGCAGGATGTACCTCTCACACCAGCCACAAGAGGCACCTGAGGGTTTTTTCTTAATACATGTCACAACAGAAACCTCTAGAAACATCAGCCTTCTCCTTTGGGTGCTGTTAAAACTGCCTCAGAAGGGACACAGGTGGGCACTGGTGGTACACAATCCTAGAGTCAGGCAGGTTGGAAGAGAGCTCCAAGCTCACCCAGCCCAACCTAGCACCCAGCCCCAGCCGACCAACCAGATCATGGCACTAAGTGCCCCATCCAGGTTTTGCTTCAACACCTCCAGGCATGGGCACTCCACCACCTCCCTGGGCAGCCCATTCCAGTGCCAATCACTCTCTCTGCCAACAACTTCTTCTTAACATTCAGCCCAGACCTGCCCTGGCACAGCTTGAGGCTGTGTCCCCTCCTTCTGTCCCTGGGTGCCTGGCAGCAGAGCCCAACCCCAGCTGCCTACAACCTCCCTTCAGGGAGCTGCAGA
>VWYK01010622.1:0-10972 GCA_013399775.1 Semnornis frantzii | reverse complement strand
AGCACTGCTTGGGGTTGTTGTGGCCAAAGTGTAGAACCCTGCCCTTAGCCTTGTTCAGTCTCATCCCATTGCCCTCTGCCCACCCATGCAGCCTGCCCAGGTCCCTCTGCAGAGTCTCCTGCCCTCCAACAGCTCCACAGTTGCTCCTGACTTGCTGTCATCTGCCAAATTCCTGATGCTGGACTCAATCCCCTGGTCCAGATCATCAATAAAGATATTTCAAGTTTAAGCTGATAACATATCCCATTAATAAACTGAAAACCTCTGCCTTCATGTATATAAATAAGGAGAAGCATATGCATTTTTCTTGGAGATCTGCTAGCAGAGGTAACTTTTACTCCAATCACTGCAAGTTCTTCAGATGCAGTGTCTCAATTTACAGATAAATCTCCCTTGAAATAATTAAGAGACAAAATTAGTTGTCCTTCTCTCTCAAGGGCAGGAAGATTTCCTTCCTTTGGAGCTTCCAAGCACTTCTCACAAGAACTGTAACTACTCATACCCTACTCTGGATACAAGTAAGGTCTTTGAGCATAGCAGCTTCATTGTATTAGGCTATGGCACTCCAAGTCCCCTTAGAACCAGCAGTGTGCCTCACAGAGATCAGAAAACAACTTGTAGTTTAAAAACCATGCTTGTTCTGGAGGTACTGTGCTTACTTTTCAGGTTGTGTAGATCTCTGCTGAAAAGGCCTCCAGCTGCTGAAATGTTGCAAGAAGACTCCTGTGTCAGTATGCTACATAGCAAACAAATGTAGACTGAGCTTCAGGCTTCTACATCAGATCAGGTTCCAGTACCTATGCAGGATGCAGTGAGCAGACTGGACAAGGACAGGCAGACTGCCCTATAGCAAATGAAGCTGAGTCTGATGAAATACAAGCCAGAAATTTTCTGTAACATCTAGTTAGATCATCAATATCTCCCAGGCTCTCAAGCTCTACACAGACACTTCTCTACAGATCCCAAGGACCTTATCTTAACTAATCCACTTCAACTCTCAGAAGCCAAAAGTTGATCATTTCTCTGTGCTGAAGTCTGTGCAAGTTTGGCCATTTTTTCTTCTGCTGTGGGTTTTGGTCTTCTTAAGGTTTCACTGTGTGCAATCATGGAGCCCCCAGCACAGGAAGGACATGGAACTGTTGGAGCAGGTCAAGAGGAGGCCACCAAGATGCTCAGAGGGCTGCAGCAGCTCTGCTGTGAGGACAGGCTGAGAGAGTTGGGGCTCTGCAGCCTGGAGAAGAGAAGGCTTGCAGGAGACCTTGGAGTGGCCTTGCAGGATCTGAAGGGGGCTGCAGGAAGGCTGGGGAGGGACTATTGACAAGGTCTTGCAATGACAGGACAAGGGGAATGGGTTTGAAGTGGCAGAGGGAAGATTTAGACTGGATGTTAGGAGGAAGTTCTTTACAGTGAGGTTGGTGAGGCACTGGAACAGGTTGCCCAAGGAGGTTGTGGCTCCACAACCTCCCTGCAGGTGTTCAAGGCCAGGTTGGAGGAGGCTTTGAGTGACCTGTACTAGTGGGAGGTGTCCCTGCCTATGGCAGGGGGTTGGAACTGGATGATCCTTGAGGTCCCTTCCACCCTTACCATTCTATGTTTCCAAGGTTCACCCTGCACTTCTGTTACTGGATCAATTTTTGAGGCGTTACACTGAAGTTTCAAGAGAAACATCAAGCTGCTAGGGAAAGCAAGAGAATCAGAATAACATGATCCAAGTGGTTCTATTCAGCCTTACAAAAGCTTTGAAGTATTTCTCATCTCTGTTACTGCAAATCATTTCTGTAAATCCAGTGGTGCTGAAGAATGCAAGCACATAGCAAGGAATAAACCCAGACTGCAGTAACACTCAGCTGCAACAAAACATTCACAGCATCCATTTTCTTTCTGGACAAACAGCTAAAGAACCACTTAAACATGCTGAACCAAACAGAACTTTTAAGAAATATTTATGGGTATGGGTTTAAACTGGCAGAGGGAAGATTTAGACTGGATGTTAGGAGGAAGTTGTTTGCAGTGAGGGTGGGGAGACACTGGCACAGGTTGCCCAGGGAGGTTGTGGAGCACAGAATCACAGATCTTTGATCACGTTGGGTGATTCTGTGCTCCACAACCTCCCTGCAGCTCTTCTGTGCTCCACAACCTCCCTGGAGGTGTTCAAGGCCAGGTTGGACGAGGCCTTGAGTGACCTGTACTAGTGGGAGGTGTCCCTGCCTATGGCAGGGGGTTGGAACTAGATGATCCTTGAGCTCCCTTCCAACCTTATCATTCTATGATTTGTAATTAAATTTTTGCTTTCTATCACTATAGAAGAAACAATTTTCAGCTGCTTTTAAGAAGAACTTCTTTAATGCCCAAAGATTGAGCAAGTAACCATTTCTTTCTCACTGCTCATCAACTTAGTTCTCACTTATCAGCAGAAATTCATTCCCTGTTTGTTTGGTGAGCATTCCTTCTCATGCTCAGTTTCCCACTAATGGTCAAACATTTCTATTTTTCAGCCCAACACACCTGTCCAGGGCTATTAAGATAAATAAATCAATCAATCTGTGTTTCCTGCAAGAGGACCTAACAGAAGCTGATTTAGAAGTGAAATACCAGTCCTATTTCCAGCAAAGAAAACAACCTAAACGAACAAATTTACAGTAAAAAACATACATTAAATTTTAAAATAATAAAATAAAAAAATAAATAAAATAAAATTTAAGGAAAAAAAAAAAAATTACAAAGTCAGCCTGAGGTGGAAATTTCAGGCTGAGGCAAACAGCACCGCACGGAAAATTCCACCCAAGAGGTTAAAGTCTCATCAAAACCCCAAGCAAAAGCAAGCAGTGAGTTATGACAGAAAGCATTCAGCAATTGTATTGAGAGGGATTGCTGCTGTGCTGCTTATAATATAGATGGTATTTTAAAATGTTCTAAGAATATTTGAGCAAAAGACATTAGTCACACAGAGTAAGGAGGTTGCAGGATGAATTACTTAAGAATGAAGGGTGATAGAAGGAGGAGTGTTGGTCTAATATTAGAATAGAACAGGTTTTAATTAGAAGTCAAGAAAACATACACAGTGATGAGTCAACTGGACAAAGTACAGCAACCATGGATGTGGCTCAGGCATCAGGGAAGGAGGTATTTTGTACCAGACTCTAGACAGCAAGAGAGCACGAAAGGCAGGAGGCATCTCTACAATCTGTGTCAGAGAACAAAGCAAACCACACTGGAAAGCTTTTCCAGTTGTTCCAAGATACTAACAATGCTTCCTTGATCTTGCCCTGTCCTGAACAAATAGGCTCTAGTTCCAGAAGGCATCTCAACTCCTCAACTGTGAGCATCCACATTGACCAAGGTGATTTCATTGCAATCATGTCTCTTCTCAGCAGGCAAATGCTCTACCATGCAAAGGCCAGAGGGCTCAATACCCCTTGGAATTAAGGAGCAACAGACACACTTCATGCATCCTCTTGTCATTCCTATGTACACCCTGAGTGAAACATGGAGTTCAGAGAGCTGGAAGAAAAGGACAGAGGTCAGAAGATTAAGGAACATTTCCTTCATCAGTGTCGTGGTAGGCCTAGGCAGGCCAAATTGGGTTTATACCTCTCCTGGCTTGCCCAGCAATGTTTTTGTGCTCTCCCTCCTGCTTGTTTGTGGAGAGCAACCGCGGGAAAAGGGACAAAGGGCCTGGAACCACTAAGTCTGGGGTCTGTGGCCTGCCCAGACCCTGCTGTAAACAAGGTGCACAGGGTTGCCTTGTGCAAGGCTGTGTTCTGCCCAAAGAAGGGTAAAGCAAGCCTATGGCTTCACCCAATATGGCCAAATCTTGGCTAACTGCCATTGGATTGGCTATCCTATGTCCAAAGGCCCATTGGTCTCAGGCTGTATTGGATCAAAGGAGATGAGCAGGGAGCACAGAGGCCTTTGCCATTCCAAGGTGTGTCTGTGCCTGCTGCCTCTGATCCCTCCACGCATTTGGCCTGCACAGCCGGCGTGACACCGCAAGACATCTGCCTGCACCTGGAAGCCTTCTGCCCAGGGGGAAGCCCTGCAGAGAACACAAATCATCCAGAGAGCCAGGAACAGGGCAGAGATCATCTGCCTCCTTTCCCCAGAAGCCTGGAGAGACTCTAAAGCCTCTGACGGCTACCGACAGCAACCCTGCTACGAGCCCTGGGTACTGTCAGATAGAATTCTGTGAGTAAATACCCAAAGCCTCTTGGAATTATTAATTGCCTTCTGCCCTAAGCAGAAAGTAGCTCCTTGTGTCCATCCAGTGAGTAAGCGGCGTGCTGGCCACAAAGCCTTCTCTGCCAGTTCATATCAAGTTTAATTAATGTTTATATTTAATAGTTCTCTCCAGATGCTGTTATAACCTGTATGTAGTTTCTATGATGTTGCAAAGGGCCTGTTAATATTATTATTAAATGGTGACTGGGGTGATGCAAGTTCTGCATATTTAATATTAATAAGCTGTTAATATTTTTATATATCATCTCGCATTAATTAATTACCCAATCCCGTTACAATCAGCAGACCATGAAGCAAACAGCACATACAACTAACTGTATGCTACCATCAGCTGAGATTCCACGTGGTCATACAGATCATCTCCTCCTGATCTCTGAACTGCAAGCACAGCAGTGTGCATCAGGGTAGGCACAGCAGCAGATCATCTGAAACACAAGCTCGAGTCCACCCCAGAACACAGATGAAGCTATGTACATGTGCAGGCACCCCCAGCACTGCACCAGCAATCTGCTCTCAGCAAGGCTTCTCTGCTTCTTCCCCACATCATCCTTCTATCCTTACCTTATCACCAACTGTAGGCAGTTGAGAAGGGCCTCAAAATTACATGCTCACCACCTCTGGAGCACTGCAAATCCACCAACATCACATAAAGCATTTCTAGTTGCTTCCTTTCATACTCTGTAGCTCTTCCTGTGCTGCTTTATGGTGCAGCTGAGGCTATGGACCATCTAATTCCTCCCTTTACTTCCTTAGTCAATCAGCCACAGAAGTTATTTGCAGAAAGTTAACAATAAAAGAGGCATTTTGGTTTTAAAGGCAGGTTGGTTTCTCATCAAAACACAACAGACAAATAGGAATATGAACGTTTGCTAAGTTTAAGTAGACTCAGATTCATCTTTGTTATGAGTTTTCCCATTTTCAGATGGTATCATGACTGCACCAGTGTCATCTCCTTGAAGTCTTTATTTGGTATCCAGGCAAGCTTTGAACTCTCCTTTCATAAATACTAGATGAAAGGGTTCATCTAGGCTCTCTCAGTTCACGGCTGCATTCACAATTACTTTTCAAATGAACTCTGGATATTCACACTAAATGCTTCATCTCATTTGGACTTCAAATAGGAAGTTCTCTACAAAATTCCTAATGCCACCTTTCACCTGAAAATTCACAGGACCAAGTATTAAAAACTGACATTTAGAGACTGCCTCTGCCTCATTCCTGTCCCCCCCAGAGGGAACCAACACCTCTCCCACAGCTAGAGATCTCTGCTGTCCTTCAGGACAAACACTAATGGGTTGCATTTTGAGAAATCTCCTCATGTGCCTAGGAAACAGACTTTATGCAGGGCAGTCACACAGAAAAGCTTTCATCCATCCATCCCTAATTTCTTGCTGGCTGAAGACAGCTTTACTTCAGCAGCTGGGAAGCAGGCATCACTACTCCACCTTCAGTGTAACACCTGGACCTGTGCAGGGTTTCAGTACACAGGATTATCTGCTCCAGCAAAGCTTTCAACAGCCCCTTCACCCTTTCCACAGGAGTTCAGTGGCCCACAGTTTCTCACATCTCTTAACACATCTTCTCTCTATGACCTCTTTACAGGCTCCAGTAACTGTATGTAACAGGACATGCTCCTGGGGTTTTTTTGTTGTTTTGTTTTTTTCCCCCCCCATATTCTTTTATAATAGCTTTTAAAAATGCATCACAAAAGCACAAATCTATGCATAGTATTGAGGTCATGCCTCTTCAGGAAAGTTCAGACTAAACAGCACAAACATTTCAGGGATGTAAGCAACACCAAACTGGAGTTTGTTTCCATTGCCATTTCCAGCCTTCTCCAGTCACAGGTTGCAGTGTACAGCTGCATAGGTAGTTCAAAACAGCCCATGGAGCATCTACTCAACATGCTGCAGCTCACATGGGTTTCCAATCACCCTATAAACAGGTTTAAACCTTCAGCAAAAAGCCACAAGTGCCACAGGAAGAGAGCCACCAGCTGTCCTGCAATAGCTACAGATTTGTCAGGTAAAACTCTTCAAACTGGCCAAAACTTTCTGTCATTCTGAGCTACATCAAATCTCCCCAAAGCTGGGGATCAATTTAACCTCAAGTGTGTGGGCAAGACAAACCAACATCTAGGAGACTTCACACAACCAGAATCAGTGTCTCATCTCTGGTGCAGCCAACAGCTGGCTTCTCACTGTGACCCATTCCTGTTGCTTACCAAAAAAGAAGACAGGTAAGAAATCAACCTAGAAGACATTTATGCATCATGAAAGAATATTCAGCCAGCCAAGTGGAATTCTGTTGCACAGCATTCATAGAAACAGATCATACAATCAGGCAGGGTTGGAAGGGACCACAAGGACCATCCAGTGCCAACCCCCTGCCATGCCCAGGGACACCTCACACCAGCTCAGGCTGCCCACAGCCTCACCCAGCCTGGCCTGAAACACCTCCAGGCATGAGGCTTCCAACACCTCCCTGGGCAACCCCTGCCAGGCTCTCACCACTCTCATGCTCAAGAACTTCCTCCTCACCTCCAGCTTTGCTCCATTCCCCCCACTCCTGGCACTCCCTGACAGCCTAAAAAGTCCCTCCCCAGCTTTTTTGTAGCCCACTTCAGATCCTGGAAGGCCACAAGAAGGTCACCTGGGAGTCTCCTCTTCTCCAGCCTGAGCGGCCCCAACTCTTTCAGTCTGTGCTCACAGCAGAGCAGCTCCAGCCCTCTGAGCATCCTCCTGGTCCTTCTCTGGACACTCTCCAGCATCTCCACATCCCTCTTGTCCCAGGGGCTCCAGAGCTGGATGCAGTACTCTAGGTGTGGTCTCAACAGAGCGGAGTAGAGGGGGAGAATCACTTCCCTGGCCCTGCTGCCCACACTGCTCCTGCTGCAGCCCAGGTTCTGGTTGCCATCTGGGCTGCCGGTGCACACTGCTGGCTCATGTGGAGCTTCTTGTCCACCAGCACCCCTAAGTCCCTCTCCTCAGGGTTGCCCTCCAGCCAGTCCCTGCCCAGCCTGGATTTGTGCTTAGGATTGCCTCAATACAGCCTAAGGGAAGATCATCCAGTTTCAGAGCCTTCTGGAGTTACCAAAACATGACAGCCCCAATGACCTACATGATAATGTGCTGTAAGAGAAGCTTTCTGCTAGATAGGTAAAGATATGAGGATGTGGGAGACTCTCCAAGAGAGGACACCAGGACTGTGACAGCATTTTAGCACAGACTCAAACATTCAAAACACAAACTGAGAATTCCTTAGGCAGCAGTTTACACCAAGACAGGGAGAAACTCTGAACCCAAACAGTTGTTCTCATTCCTAAGCCAGCAGCCTTCAAGGTGACTGAACAATTTGTGATGGGCAAGGCAAACCCAGCCAAGGAATCAATCTGGCTGAAAAACTGCCTTGGGAAGGGGAAGCTTGGAAACAGCAACTGTTGCTAAAGGCAGTCCTGTATTAGGTCAGTCCAATCTTCTGTATGCTAGGCTAGAGACACCTTACAGTTTCACAGGGCACACTAAGTTTATCAGGCACTTCACCACAGACACATCTTTATCAGGACTGCCTACACCATTAAACACCTAAACAGCTCTGACTTCCATTCATTAAACACAAGCCTGTCTTCTCTATTCTTGCTTCCACAGTTACACCAAGTTCTGCCTTAAGATGGGCAGCATTCAGTTAATGGCACTGTTCACATACTTCACTGCTCTGAAAGATAGGACAAGAGTAACTTTTGAGTATGGCACATTCCAAGATTCTCCAGATACCTTGGAAGTCCTGCTTCTGGCTTTGGGGTTTAGATGGAATAAAGGCTGCTTTGCTTTTAGAGGAGAGACTGGAAACATCAAGCACCACACAAACCTCTAAACTGAAAGAAAATGAAAATGTAAGAATTCAGATGCTTGTCAAGTTGTGTTCATGCTGCTGATATCAAACAGATACATGGTCCTGGCTCAGAAATTAAAATGCAGAGGTATGTGGTGGGGTGGTCCTGAAGTCCATGCAAACATGCAGGAGAGCTGGGGATGGGGCAGGGGTAGATGTCAAGGCACCTATCTCCCTTTGCATTCATCCTGCAAGAGGCCAAAATTCCCTTCTCATTTCTCTCCACTCATGATTAGAGTCCTGACTGCCTCAGCAGCTGTGCCTCTGGCTCATTTTAAATTCAAACTATGATACATATCTCACTTTTAGACTTTTAATAGCAATGCCTTAAAATGCAGATTGCTGGCTAAATTTAGTGACATGATTAAAAACAAATCTAACTCATCTCTACCCTGCAAACACAACTGCTGCATTCAAGGTTCAATAGAGGACTTAACTCTTCATCTAAAAACAAAGCCTTGACAAAAAGGAGGGGAAAAAAAAAAAAAAGAAAAATCAAAGCACAATTTAGCAATGCCTCAAAAAAAGGCAGAATGCATAAAACATTAACCAGCTATAGCAAACTATTTGCAAATGCATCATAGTATACCATAGGGTTTTTGTTCTGTACTTGTGCAAATAAATCCTGCACTATGCCACTACAGCAGTATGAGTCACACACTTCTACTGACATTCTATATTTGTATCTCCATGCCCTTCTGCACTCTTATATGCTTCCTTCCATACAGGCCTCCCTAATCTGGAATTTCCTTTCTTCTGCAGCTGAGCATCTCTTTCCTCTAACATTCCCCAGAAAACTGAATCAGTGCTGCTGTCTAAGCTCTTCATTCTCTCTGGACACCATTTTGCAAAAGCAACACCTCTGAACTACTATGACACAAGGCACACACATATCTTCTTGTGTCTTGTTTCTCTTCCTCCTTGTCTGTAAAATGCACTGCTGGGGCAAAGCTCCAAGTGACCCTGTACTAAATCTTATTGATTTAGTTCAGTGCAACAGAAAAATCTTCTTGGGAGATTACAAATTACAATAGATCCATGTTGTCAAGATCATTTCAGGGAAAGCATTACCTACAGCTCCAACCTTGACAACATTTGTGAATCTGCCCTAGAGAATGCCAAGTGATTCTGGGACTCCCAATATCCCACTGCTGCCTATCTAAGGAGGCTCAGGCATCTATCTACAGCACAGATCAACAAAATGAAGGCAATTAAGCTCCTAACACTAATATTTACCCTGTCAAAAGCCCCAAGGGCATGGTGTGGGAAGACAGACACAGAAATAGCACAAGAAATGCTTTGGAATGGCAGTCTGAAGAATTTGACTTCTTTTTGCTGTTTTCCACAAGGTGGATTCCTATGAGGACAGGCTGTGAGAGTTGGGGCTCTGCAGCCTGGAGAAGGCTTCAAGGAGACCTTGGAGTAGCCTTGCAGGATCTGAAGGGGGCTACAGGAAGGCTGGGGAGGGACTANCCAGGGAGGTTGTGGGGAACCTCCCTGAAGGTTTTCTGTGCTCCACAACCTCCCTGCAGGTGTTCAAGGCCAGGTTGGAGGAGGCCTTGAGTGCCCTGTACTAGTGGGAGGTGTCCCTGCCTATGGCAGGAGGTTGGGAACTGGCTGATCCTTGAGGTCCCTTCCAACCTTCCCATTCTATGATTCTATGATTCCCAACAACAAATATTCAGAGACCATTTGCACAGAGATTTCACTAGATGGAGAATTCTGAGACACACAATTCTGTAGAGTTAGTCACACTACCTACAAAGAAATAGGAGACACCATAAAAACAGTGTTAGATGCTGCCCCCTCAGCCCACGTGCTTGCTAAGTGGTTTTAACCTTCTCAGCAGCCCCAGAAGCAGCAGAGTTGTTCATCCCATGGAATTTAGCCCCAGATAGGTGCTGTTCTTCAGGAATGAAATACAAAGAACAGAGCAGTATCACAAAACCAACAACTGCACCTCCAGAGCCTCCCAGGAGATCACCCCATTTGTTCAGTCAGAACTCCCAGAACAGCAACTACAATTGACTAAGACAGAGTGGGTTGTTCACCTCAAATAGCAAGCAGCTCCAACTGCAGCATCCTCACTGACAGGAAGAACAAAACAGTCTAAAAGAGGATGAGGGGAAAAAAAAAAAATGCCCTTTGAAGCCAAGAGATGAATAATGAGCATTAAGATGAAGTATTCCCTCAGAAATATTATCCCTACCCCCAAGAAAAACTGAGTTTATGAGTATGGGTAAAAAAAATGAAATCACAAAATCCCACCTCAAACTCTAAAGAAGCACAGTGCTTAACATCAAGGGGACTGCAGAGAGAGTGGGGACAGAGGTATAAATAGCTGCATAATGGTGAGAGCATCTAAATGTCACTTATGGCCTGAAAAAATTCCATCATCTACAAAAGCATGCCATGCAGCTAGCAGTTCCCTTCCTGCCTTCTTGATCCAGCTCAGACCTCTAACTCATTACAATTCACATATTACAAGACTGGGAGAGGTTTTCAGCATTTCAGAGCTCCAGGACACAGAATCTAAGGGAAAAGTTTACATCTGGAAGTCTAAAAACATACAAACAACTTAGAAATGTGACACATATGTAGGTACAGTGCAAGTCCCTCCTGTAAAGAAATGTGAACCTAGATACAAAGAGGAAATCACACAAGTGAGATTCACTTCTGATGGTTACCAAACAGCTGTCCACAGCCACCTCACATCCTCACACTGCATCTCTATTTGCTTGCAGTGCCAGCACATCTATGTTTAAGCATCACCTACACACACAAACAGCACTCTAAGGTGTGTCATGTTGCCTGTTAATAAGAGGGTGTGATGGTTTGGGAG
>VWYK01010617.1:0-22713 GCA_013399775.1 Semnornis frantzii | reverse complement strand
TATGATTCTATGATCCTCTATATCCTGCAGACATTCACTTCTCTGTATTGGACTCACTGCCAGAGCAATATCATCTAACCATTCTGTTGAGTCTAGTGTATCTTTGGGTGTCCTGTAACAGCTAGGACAGCTGTCAATCAGCAAATCAGTGTGGTGACCATTGCGCGATGTGTACTGATCTTTCTTCCCCCCAAACCTTCCTTGCAGGTGACAATCTCGATGCTATCCATGACATAACTGTGGCATACCCCCAAAACATTCCTCAGACAGAGAAGCACCTTTTGAATGGAAACTTCCCAAAGGAGATTCACTTCCATGTCCAGAGATATCCTATAGAGATGGTGCCCACTTCTAAGGAGGAGCTGCAGCTGTGGTGCCGGAAGCGCTGGGAAGAGAAAGAGGAGAGACTCCGACACTTCTACGAAGGTGGAAGATGTTTCAGTGCAACAGGACAAGGCATTGTCCCACCATGTAAATCTGAGCTCAGGGTCCTCATGGTGAAGTGCATCTCCCTCCTGTACTGGACAGTGTTCCCCCTGGGCATGCTGGCACTGCTGTACCTCTCCAGCTTGGCACGGTGGTATTTTGCAGCCATGATCCTCTTCTTCGTTGTGCAGCAGAAGCTGTTTGGTGGGCTGGAGCTGATTGAACTGGCCTGTCACGGCTATTTTAAAAAGCAGCAGAAACTTCACAGCACCAACATGAAAAACAATTAGTTGTGGGGGAGAGAAGGATGTAAAGCTGAAGGGATTGCAGATGTCCTGCAGATTTGAACGCACAGGGAAGAATTTTCTTTTGCATGAGAATCGTCTTTTGCTATCACTTGGTTTCTGTGAAGAGAGGAGGAAATGTTAGCTCCTGCTACATGTGAAGGTGGTGATTTTTAGCTCTGAATGTAATTTCAACATTGCTCTTGCAAGCAGCTAGCAACTGCATCCTGCTGTCATTAAGAAGTTGCTGAATTAATGAACAGTCGTAAGGACATTAATAGATGTGATCTGTGCTGAACTCCCCTGTAGAAACCCAAGCTGTCCAGCTCGGAGGGACTGATGCATGGTGTCTGTAACAGTCACACTGGTGGACAGTAAGAGTAGGGCTGGGAAAGCTGGCTTGTCTCACAGTGCTTTGATGGTAGGTGGAAGTTGGAGGAGAAGTTTTTTCTGTTTCTTCTTTCTGTGAGGAAAGGCTGAGGGAGCTGGGTCTCTGTAGCTTGGAGGAGAGGAGCCTGAGGGGTGACCTCATTCATGTTTATAAAGATGTGAAGGGCAGTGTCAGGAGGACAGAGCCAGGCTCTGCTCAGTGATAGGACAAGGGACAGTGGGTGCAAGCTGGAGCAGAGGAGGTTCCACATGAACAAAAGTAAAAACTTTTTCACTGTGAGGGTGGCAGAGCCCTGGAGCAGGCTGCCCAGAGAGGTTGTGGAGTCTCCTTCTTTGAAGACATTCCAAAGCCAGCTGGATGTGTTCCTGTGTGACCTGCCCTGGGTGATCCTGCTGTGGCAGGGGGCATAGACTAATCTTTCAGGGTCTCTGCCAGCCCCTAACATCCTGTGATTTCAAGAATTCAGACTTAGTTTAAAACAATCATATGTTCCCATCAACTTTTCCGAACACTGCTGCATCTGGCTTGGGCACCCAGAATGATTTTAAGCCTCACAGTCTTGTGCTGCAGTACAGAAAGCACTGCTGGCTCTGCCTCCATTTAAGTCATAACTGATTAGCTAATTGACCTCTGCAGCTAAGTTTTGATTTTTCATTGTTTCACACTGTTTTGGTCTCCCTGTTAGCTGTGGAAGACTCATTCCTGCTGTAGTGTACAGAGCCAGGGGATAGAGGAGCTGGCTTGTTCTCCTTAGTAGGTTTTTAACTCCTAGAGGCAAGAATTAGTCTCTGTCTCTGAGCAGCTGGCAAATGCTTTGCAGCAACAACTTCTTGTAGACATGATGTGATTGAAAACTTTGTCTTTATTTTTCACAATAGGCAAGATAGCTTCTTTTTTCTTTTTTTTAAATAGCATTTATTTTGGTTTTCATGTGGCTTCATTAGGCATTTCAAGTGTCCCTCCAGATAAGCAGGGAGACTGCTTGTTCTGTGCTCATCAGGCAGACCTGTTGCAAAGCAGCTGATGCAATGGTTGTCTCCTTACAGAGGTACAAGAAATGGGTTTGAGGCTTAGCACAGCACAGGGAAATTGAGTTGCCTTTTCCATTTGCAGTATTTCCTTGGATTGCCTGATGACATCATTGTTTTTCCAAGATCACTTGCAGTTTTTTGGGGGCTCCCATTATAACACTTTCCCCCCCTAATTTCATGACTTCCAGAAAACTCAAAGGCTTAAACTCAGACAAGGCACTTGTGTTCCTTGGTGTGTATAATAAAAGTGGCATTCATGCTGGCACAGTAGAAGACACAAACCTTGCCAGCACTTGGGAGTCACTTCAGGGTATGTTCATTTTTCAACCTCAAAAAAAATAAGACCACTTGGTCAGCTGTATTGCTGCAAAACCTTCCTGACTTACCAGGTCTTTTCTGTTCATTGCATGGAGCTTACTTGAGCTAAAGCAAGCTGGCCTGGCTCTGTATGTTTCAGGGCATAGCCATGAAATGTGAAAGCAAAGGTTGCAAACCATCCCTTGGACTGTGCAGAGCATCCCAGGGGTCGGGTCAGCGTGGTGAATACAGCAGTTTGCTTCTCAATGACAACACTATACACATTGTCCAACCTGTTGGTTTCAAAGGCCATGTTTTGGAAGGAATCACCAGCCTCTACTCAACTGGCCCTGGCAAGGTGACAAGGATTTTTTAATCTATGCTTATAGCAACTGGTGGTTTATTGTGCTGAAGTGTACTCAAAGCCATCTGTTTTACTCTCACCTTTTTAATCTCTTTTGTTTTTCTTAAAACAATCAAATAAAACTAGGTTTATATTCAGGGTTATGTTTCTTAATGATTTTAATAGTTTTTGGGTTTTTTTTTTGGTCAGAGTTATGTTTGAAACCTACAACTGGTGTTTCATTGTCAGGAGTGGAAGGAGGTCCTGGCTACACTACAAGGACTTTTTGTAAAACCTGTTTCTGTGGTATCAAATTTGCAGCTTAAATCTGCCTAGCTTGATCTTTTTCTTCGCCTAATACTCTGTTCTGGTGCAGTTCCCTGTAACTTGCTGCAAGGGAAAAACTAAAAACCTCATTTCTGGTTAATGCAGAGGAGACCTAAAAGGCTTCTTCTAGTCTGCCCTGAGCCAGGGCTGTGCTTTCATACCAGGAGTAACCATGGCCAGCCTACTTCAGTAGCCTTAACATAGTCTTCAGGAATGACTTTGGAGGACAGGTTCTATATGTTGGTGACTAAAGTAGCAGCTTCGCTTTTCTCAGTCACTCAGAGAACTCTGTGCTGTCATCAGATGTATCAGAAACATCAGTGTGAGTCTTGGTCATGGAGCAGTGAAAGGTTTCCATGTGTGTGTGATTAGAGCTGGGCTCTGAAAGTGAAACCCATCCTTGACCCTTACAAGGGCCTTTCTCCCAGGTGGAGCCTAACACTGTGATGTGGTAGGCATACTGCAAATGGAATTCGTCCTTCTCACTCCTGGAGTGGGATGGAAGAGAACAAAGAATCTTCTTGTCAGCTGCTAAGGTCACATTTGCAGTGCCTGGCTCCATGCTGCAGGGCTGCAGGTGGTAAGTGAAGACTCCTCTGCCAAGGAAGGGTTTTGGCTTTGCGGATCCAGGGCTTCATTTTTCCAGCTCAATTAAAAGTGTAAGTTTAAACAAACCTAAATATATTTGTAGATAAAGAAGTTTGTTCATTTGAAGTGTGGTTAGGGAAGTAGGGGGAGTTCTTTCTGTGCTTTCTTTTCCTCTTTGGTCAAAATCTTTTACTCAGAAGGTTCCAATACACAGATTTTGGGGAAGTTTTTGGCCTTACCATGTTCCTCTGCCTGAAGTACACTAAGATGGCATTTAGGGGCATGGTTTAGTGGTGGACTCGGCAGGTTGGACTCAATGATCTCAAAGGTCTTTTCCAAACTCAGTAGTTCTGTGCTGGGTAAATCACTTGGAAATGTTTTCAGTGCTGATACACTCAAGGTGCTAGCACTCCAGGAGTCACACATCCCCCTTCCATGGGGGACACAGTGACATCCAGGGCTCATCTCACCTACTACCACATCTGTCAAAGCCCCAGCAGCGACTGCTCTGTCTACAGGACCTACAGGTCTCGCTAGGTCTCGCTTACCTTGCTGGAGATCAGTGACATGCTTCAAGGATACTTCTCTCCTTTGCTCAATCAAATGTTCCCCCATCAGCATCAGGGGGTTCTTTCTCTCTGCAGAGGGCTGAAATCCTGCCATCTGTCTTTCTCATCTGGGTATAGCAGGATGTCAGACCAAGGCATTTCTCTCTGGGCTTTCAAGCTGCGAGGCCCAGAGCTGGTCTGTGAGGCGTTGGTCTTGGTCACACAAAAGGCAGCTCCTGGTTTTGTGCATTGCATCAGTCTGTGTCGTTTCAAACAGATCTGTCTTTTTATAAGGTGATTTTCTATGTACACTGTGTGGAAGGAAACACCAGGATACTCCAAACCTCCAGGAAGCCTTAGTCTTCAAGAGTTTCACCATGTACATTAGAATGTTCTAATCATGTACCAGTTACTCTACAGCAACAATAAAGACCTGAAGGATTTAGTGGGTTTCATTCTGCTGTTTTCTTTTCACTGTCTGACATACTCTGCATGCACCTATAAGGAACAAACCTCATCTTCAGTTGTGCTCTCCTCCCTCTGCTCTGCTCTTGTGAGACCCCACCTGGAGTACTGAGTCCAGTTCTGGAGACCCCAGCATAAGAAGGACATGGAACTCCTGGAGCGGGTCCAGAGGAGGGCCACAAAGATGATCTGAGGGCTGGAACACCTCCTGTGGGGACACCTCTCCTGTGGGGACACAGGCTGCAAAAGGTGGGTCTGTCCAACCTGGAGAAGACAAGGCTCCAGGAAGACCTTATAGCCCCCATGGAGGGAGCCTACAAGAAAGCTGGGGAGGGACTTTTTACAAGGGCTTTGAGTGATAGGATGAGGTAGAATGGCTTTGAGATGTAAGAGGGGAGATTTAGGCTGGAGATTAGGAAGAAATTCTTTCTAGTGGAGATGGTGAGACACTGGAATGGGTTGCCTAGGAAGGTCATGGATGCCCCCTCCCTGGAGGTGTTCAAGGACAGGTAGGACAGGGCCTTGAGCAACCTGCTCTAGTGGGAAGTGTCCCTGGCCATGGCAAGTGGGGTTGGAACTGGGTGACCTTTAATGTCCCTTCCAACCCAAACCATTCTGTGATTCTATGGCTCTTGGGTAGGCTGATGTCCACCTGGGTGGCTGACCTGTGTTTTGTGCCTGTTGGGCTTGGTGTCTCCCATCTCTCCATGGGAGGCTGGAAAAGGACAGCTGGCTGTAGCTTTCCTTCTAGCCTCTGCATGGAAAGGTTGTGTAAACCTTGGAGCATGCAAGAGGCAGAGCCCAACACCTCCAGCCTCCTTGCTGCAGATGCTGAGCTCCTCTAGGGCTTTTGCTTTTCTGTCCTTGCTGGGGAAAGGGAAAGACCTTTTCCAGGAGGCCCTGAGAGTTAGTGCAAGGAGATGTTTTATGCAAGATCACAGCAAGGTGTTCAGGTCTGCCTCCTCACAACGTGAAGGTTAAAGGCAGGCTCTCAGCTTTCCACCACTAATGACAGAAAGTGCTGTGTAAGTGAGAGAGAGTCTAATTAGGGATTAATGAGAAAGGAGCCTGTGGTTTTATTATCTGTAGGACATGAGTGCTGTGGATGAGCAAGAGAGGTTGCATTAGCTCCTTCCTGCTGAGTTTTCCAGCAGGAAAGTTCTTAGTAGACTTTCTGCATCGTTTCAGGCCAGGAGGTAGAGGAGGGCACTGCTGACAAGGAGTAGTGGTGGGGCTCGGTGTCCTCTGCTGCTGGTGGAGCAAAGCTCAGACATGTGGCCCCATGGGTGGACTCTGCAGACCTTGGGGCAAAGACCTTGAGCTCTGCTGTTGCTCTGCCACTGCCCAGCAGCGTTTGTCATGCACCTTCTGTCAGTACTGGGGACATCTCTGGGGGACGCAGTGCTGCTGGGAACACACCACACTGTGCCACAGGCTCTTAGAGTGGATGAAAAGGCTGCGGCCCCGTCAAAGTGTGCATGGCCACAGTTGTCCCTTCTCCTCAGACTAGTGCCTGGTAGCAGCTCACAGCACATCAGAAGAGAGGCAGTCTGGGAGCAAAAGCACAGCTGTTTGCTTCTGTGAAGGCCAGAGCAGAAGCCCCTGCTTTGGGACCAGTCCTCTGTCCTGATTCGCCCTGGATCTCAGAGTGAAGGACACTGGGAGAGAGCAGACTGTTGACTGTTAGATAAAGACCAGAATCAGCCTGGGAAGGTTAAAGACCTAATCTTGAATTGGCCTCATTGTTGCTAGCTGTTGCATAAAGGCTATTAAAGTTATTACAGGACATGCTGGATGCTTGCACAGCAGGAACAACAAATACAGGCAGGAAGGTCCTTGTCATAAACATGACTCAAGCCATCTCAACAGCCCTCTTTGCCGTCACGATGCTGCTCGCAGCCCGCCCGGCTGAGCGCTGCCAAGCTGCTGCCAAGCACTGGGCGGAAATGGCTCCTGCTCTTCCCGAACAAAGCCAGGCTTTGATTTGCAGATCCCTGAATGCTTCTCAAGAGGAGAGACCACCTGATGTGAGGCAGAGTTGCTTTCTCTGCCTCCTCTCTAGGGATTCTTGATGCAAGCAGCAGAAGGAACCAGAAAGCAAGAGTTAAAAACATCCCCGCATGAGCCCCTGGCTTCTGCAGGCACTTGCCTGCGTGTCAGGCCTCCTGAAGTGCTTCAGGCTGCACCTTGGAGGCTGCAATGATTGCTCTGGTTTTTGCCACTCAGACACTCCAGTCACATAGAATCAGAGAGTGGCTTGAGTTGGAAAGGACTTCAAAGATCGTCTAGTTCCACCTGCCCTGCCATGGGCAGGGACACCTTCCACTAGATCAGCTTTCTCAAGACCTCATCCAGCCTGGACTTAAACACTTCAGGGGATGAGGTGACCACAACTTCTCTGGGAAACCCATTCCAGTATCTCACCACCCTCACAGTAAAGAACTGTTTCCTAATGTCCATGTCCAATCTAAATCTACCCTGCTCCACTTTCAAACCATTGTCCTGTCAGGTCCTTACAAAAAGTCCCTCCGCAGATTTCACACAGCCCCCTTCAAGTACTGGAAGGCCACTCTAAGGTCTCCCTTACACCTTCTCTTCTCCAGCATGAACAGACCAAACTTCCTTAGCCTGCCCTGCTGGGAGAGGTGCTCCAGCCCTCTGGTCATCTTTGTGGCTCTCCTTTGGATCCTCTCCAACAGATCCAGATCTGGAGATCCCAGAGCTGGAGCCCCCAACACAAGTTATCAGCCCCCCCTAAAGTTGTTTTGTCAGAACATAGCCTGGCTCCTCTGATGTCTTGCATGTGGATATCAAGAAGTCTTCATTCCCAAGCAGATGGACTTTCCAAACCTTCTGTGTGGACACAGCATGCAGTTAGGTGCTTTTGTTGCTCTGCCAGATGCCTTTCCCAGTGACACACCTCTGCACTCCTAGGTCCTTTGGCTGTCCCTAGTCTTCCAACTGCTCTGCCACACCCGGTTAAGAAACCAACCTCCAAATCCGTATCCTACCTGACTCCATCCCATCTCCTCCAGCAGAGAGAAGGATTAGCAAGGAGGAGCTCACCCTGCACGCCAGCAGTGCTAGGCAGAGCGGTGGCACTGAACCTGGAGTACTTCCAGGGCCACCGCGCCTCAGTGAGTCACTCATTAAGGCAATGCAGCGGGAAGCCATCGGAAATAGATGGCAGCAGAAGCAGACACAACAGCCAGGCACCCACTCACCCCCTTGGCAGGGGCCTGCTGGTCCCCCCGTGCCCGTGGGGAGGACAGCTACAGCCTGTGTGACAGGTTGTGTAACTGAAGTGGGCTATATTTATCAGGAGAGCATCGTGTACACACCTCGAGGGGCAGCTGCCTGGCAGTCTGAAGAACATTAGCTCCCCTGATGAATCAGCAGGAAGGAGGGCCTAAAAATACGGCTCAGCTCTAGAAGGGCATCATCAAGCCACTCAAGGACCCAAGGTCAAGGAGCCCTGATGTGCCCTTCCAGTTCTGCTTGGGGTTATGATGGTGCTCTGCTCAGATGCTCATCACCTCTGAAAAGGTAGGATGTGCTAAGCCTCCTTTCAAACTTCTGCTGTGGTCTTGGATGTTAAACTGAAGGAGAAGACAGACCCCAATCCATGCTGTAGCCACCCTACTGTAAAGTCAACCTCCTTTTGGGGTCAATTCTCCCTCTGAGAGAGCTCTGGCTTTCAGCTTTGTGTCTTAGGGTGTTCTGCATGGAAGGGGTGTAAAGCTCGGGGATGGCCTGGCTCCAGGTTTCTCACTTCCTGTGTGAGGGGATCAGCCATGTAGAAGACAAGTGATGACCATCTAAACCTGCATAGGTATTATCAATGCACCAGGCACTTTCCACCCTCCTTTCTGAATGGATGGGGCTGGAGAGAACCACTCCATTGATCACACAATAAGGGAGTCCCCCTCTGCTGTGTGGAATGGCATCCAGGCAGTGGTCAGGCAAAGTGATCTTCTCTTCTCCAGCAGATCTTCCATGACATCTTCCTGGTTCAACCTGGATGTGCCTGCCTCATCCCAGTGCCATGCTGGTCAGCACTGGAAGAGTCCCCCAGGTGCTACATGGAGTAGGGAAACCTGAAGATGGGTTGGGAGATAGAGTTTGTAGGGTGTAGTGCCACTGCTTTTGATTTCTCTCAAAGGTTAGGGTAGTCCTTGGGTGGCACCAAATTTGCTGGCTGGTCTGCACCACCTCTGCTGTGCTCTGCTGTGCTCTGCTGTAGGTGCTCCAAGCCTTCTCCTTGGACTGGGGTTGCCTTGATGCATAGTGGATGTCTGTCTGCTGTCATGCTTAGTGCTCAAGCATCTTCAGCCTGCTGGGGATTGCTTGAGGCAGCAGAAGGCAGCTTGCAGGAGCTGCCTGGGGACAGATGGGGGTGCTGAGGAGGGGCTTACAAGGACAACTGTCTCCTTCACCTTGGACCTGAAAGCCAGAACATAGCCACTCTGCTGCCATCTGTGAGACCTGAGGCAGACTGAAGCTGTTCAGTCTGGAGAGGAGAAGGCTCCGAGGTGACCTTATTGTGGCTTTTCAGTATCTTAAGGGGGCCTACAAGAAAGCTGGGGAGGGACTCTTTAGGCTGTCAGGTAACGATAGGACTGGGGGGAATTGAACAAAGCTAGAAATGGACAGATTCAGACTGGATGTTAGGAAGAAGTTCTTCACTGTGAGGGTGGTGAAACCCTGGAACAGGTTGCCCAAAAAGGTGGTGGAAGCCCCATCCCTGGAGGTGTTTAAGGCCAGGCTGGATGAGGCTCCAGACAGCCTGATCCAGTGTGAGGTGTCCCTGCCCATGGCAGGGGGGTTGGAACTAGATGATCATTGTGGTTCCTTCCAACCTTGACTGTTTCTATGATTCTATGATTGCTGACAAGCGTCGCCCACCTGCAGGTGAAAGAAGTTTTGTCCCCATCATGCTGGATGGGCATGTCACTCTGGGACATGGTTTAATGGCCATGGTCGTGTTAGGCTGATGGTTGGACTTGATAATCTTAGAAGTCTTTTCCAACCAAAACAATTCTATGATGCCATGATTCTGATGCTCAGTTTGCAGAAGCAGCAGAGCCATCCCATGCTCACCCAGCTGCAGGTGGAGTGGGCAAGCTCCAATGCACCAGCAGTGGCTCACAGTCACCTGACATCAGACTGGAGACGTGGAGGTGAGCAGACAGGTGGAGGGGTGGCTCTGCTGCTGCTTTGCATGAATAAAGATGGGAACTGAAGCAGGTGGAAGGAAAGAGCAGAGCCTCTTTTCCCTTAGTTTCTCCTATGAATGTGTTTGCCTGCAGTGCCCAAGAGCATAGCTCCCCAGAGCAGTACAGGCAGAGTGATCCTTACCCCACAGTGTGCTGGTTTGCAGAGTGTCCACATGTGCCACTTGCCTTTTGAAGACCTTAAACACTGAGCCCCAGACCAAATGCTGCCTTCCTGGAGACCTGATGGAGGACCTGCCCAACAGGGACAGAGAGCAGGGCCTGGCCATGCAGCCTGTCCTGCAAAGATGGTGATCACTCCAAAGGGTGTGCACCTCAGAGGAGGTTGGAGATTGGGAGTTTATCTCTTCTCACATGCAGCAAGTGACAGGACGAGAGGAAACAGCCCCAAGTTGTGCCAAGGGAGGTTCAGGTTGGATATTAGGAACAAGTTCTTCACAGAAAGGGTTCTCAGGCATCAGAACAGGCTGCCCAGGGAGGGGATGGGGTCACCATCCCTGGAGGGATTTAAAAGCCATGTGGATGTGGTGCTGAGGGATAGGGTTTAGTGATAGTGGTAGTGGTGGCACTGCGAGCAAAAGGTGCTGGTTGGACTCGATGAGCTCAAAGGGCTCTTCCAGCCTCAGCAGTCATATGATTTAGATTCAATGGCTATGCATCCTTGTCACATCCTCAGTAACCTCTTGGTTCTTGGCTTAACATTGCTCAGCAGCTTGCCCCACATGAGGACCAGGCCACCATGCCAAAGGTGGCCTGCATGGGCACGTGCAGCTCTAAGTCCTGTCCATTGAAACTATAGAGGGGGAAATTGTATGGAGGCATTGAGTTAGCGACCCATTACAGCCAAGGTCACCCTTCCTCTCAGTGGGGTTTGCAGGGCCTTGCTACCAATTCGAGGCTCCTAGTGGAGCATCCACCACTTCTTATGGCTTGGAAAAGCTTGGTCAGAAAGTGCTTTGTGGTTGCTATGTCAGTGTGTTTCTGAAGAACAGCTTTCTCCTGTGAATGTCAGGGTGGAGGTTACCTACAGGAGCAGCAGAGCTTCCCAGCTGCTGCATCGAGTGTTAATGAAGCCTTGACTGGAGAATCCTGCTGAGCTGAGGGCTGAGGAGCAGCAGTGTCTTGTGAGCAGTGCAGGCCAAGGGCAGAGAGAGGAGGTCCAGCAGTTCAGGAGCTGCCCCAGAACAGAGGAATGCAGGTAGGTGCAGATGCAGGCACCATGTCCACGTGGATCTCTGCAGATGTCAGACACAAGCTGGGATCCTGCTCCTGATCTGCATCACTTCTGACAGATGCTAACAGTCCTGATGGGGAGGACAGACTCCTGGAGAAGGACTCCATCCATGCTGTGGGCCTGGGGCACTGGGTAAGGTGTCTGTGTTGCAGTCATGCATCGTCTCAGTCCCTTCTCCGGCATAACTTTGGAGGCTTTAACAGAAACCTCAGGAGGATGCTCCTCTCATCATGCTCTTCTGCTTATCTGTGGGGTTTTTGTGCTCATTCTCCATCACTCCACACCTGCAGCTGGACCCAGCTCTCTGTGGCTGCAGAGCATGTTGAAGCTTCTGCCTACAGGGTGGGGAGAAGGGCTGCAGGAAGCCCAGAGGAATGGTGAGCTTGTGCCTTCCCACTGCAAGGTGGGGACTGGTGGCTGCAAGGACTGAGTTGACCCCAGCCCCATTTTCTACTGCCCAACAGAAATAATGCTCCTGTAAAGGGGGTTGCTGGGATGGGAAAGGACAAGCCAGAGTAGAGGCCATGCAGTTTCATTCTCCTCTTTGCAGGCACTATTCAAATAATCCTTTTCTTTTAAATCTCTGTAGCCCACACCCTGAGGGGGCATGTTTTCAGAGCAAGAGGACCACCAGCCAGCTGCTGCATGGGAGGAGATGTCCATGGGCAATCAGTTTGGGTGGCAGCCTGACCCCCAGACCTGCTTCTACAGAAGATCTGTGGAGAGAGAGGCCTTGGGCAGGGACATTGGTGCAGCTCCCTGATCAGAGCAAAACCCACTCCAATCTGATAGGAAGCATTCAGGCATTTGGGAGGGCTTGGACTTGCTATGTTGTGTCCTGCTTTGGTTCAGGACTAGGTCCCAGCTGTTTTCATTCCAGCCACCAAACTTGCTACAGGGTCTTCCAAAGGCAAGGGCACACTATATTTTGGGAGAGGGTATGCAAAGAAGGAAACCTGATAGGAAATGTTACTTTGATCTCTACAGCTCCCTGAAAGGAAGTTGGAGCTAGGTGGGCCTTGGTTTCTCTTCCCTAGTAAGAAATGATAGGGCAAGAGGAAATGTCCCCAGGTTTCACCAGGGGAGGTTTAGGTCGGACATTAGAAGAAGCTTCTTCACTGAAAGGCTTCTCCAACACTGGCAGAGGCTGCCCAGGGAGGTGGTTGAATCCCCATGCCTGGAGGCATTTCAAAGAGGCAGAAATGTGGTGCTGAGGGACATGGTTTAGCACTCGGTAGAGTAAGAGACTGATTGGACTGGATGATCTTAAAGGGCTTTTCCAACCCAAATGATTCTATGATTCTGTGATAGGTTCTCAGTGGTGGGAGCATGCCTGCAGGCAGGAATCACACCTGTGCTGAGGTGATGGGACAAAACAGTTGCTGGGGCCAGCAGCCAGTATGCTGGAATACACAAGAGCTGGGCCTGCAGCAAAAGCACAGCTTGACAAGGATGCTCAGGAGTCCCTGCTGCTGCACCCTTCAGCTGAGACAGCACCAGCTGATACATGAACTAACTTTTTGTCCCTCCAGACTCCTGCACCCTTCAGCTGAGACAGCACCAGCTGATACATGAACTAACTTTTTGTCCCTCCAGCTTACGCTGGGCACTGTCATTGCACCAAGTTTTAGTACAGCTAAATTTCTTTACTGGGATGACAAGTGTCCTTCTCATCTTGCCCACAGCTGCTTGGGCTCCAGCACTGCCTCTTTGGTCCTTGGGCTCTGTCTATGACAGACAGGTCTCTCCAGATCCCTGGTTTGCACTGAGGCTGCCCAGGCTTGGGGGGCACTGCCTGGTTGCCTCTCTGAGTGTGGAGCAAGCTGAGGGAGCAGCCCAGCCTAGGTTCTATTTCTGCAGATAACTCAGGTGGCCACAGACTGGTGGGTAGGTCCCTTGTCATCCTCTGTTCACACCTAGCAAGGACAGGTAATAATAGATGCTGGATGCTGCAGGAAAATGCAGAATTGAAAATGATTCCCCTTCCTTCTCACTAACAAAACATTTTCTCCCCTGAGAGTCCCTTGATTAATTGATCCAACAATTGACAAATCAAGGATGGGAATGTGCAGAATTGAATAGCAGCAGCTGAAAATAGCCTTATGTACCATCTGATGCAGTCAGAGATGTCACCCAATGAAAGGACCACAGGAAAATAGGGCCTGGAGCTGGAGGAGCCTTCATTAAGACGTGGCAAGGGTGTTATTAAGCAAAAGAACATTGATTTGGCTTGAAAGATTTGGCCATCCATATTAAATATAATCTCAGTAATGTAATCTGGGTAGCTGCTTTAAATGTCAGCCTTGCTTGGCTACATCTGCTCACTGGGCTTGCTGCTCTGCAGTGGAAATGGAAATGTCATTTGCCATCACCCTTTGTCCATTAGCAGCCAGCAAAGACCATACCCACCCTGAGAAGAATTAGCATAGGACCATCCTACAGGGAGTAAATGTCTGCCAGGAGGGGCTGTGTGTGAAGAATAGGTGTGACAGGAAGGAACCCAGTGGTCTGCAGAGGCAGAGCAGCCAGCACAGGGGCTGTACCAGAGCCAGGCATCACTTCAAACTTTGGGTGTTGGGGTGAGATGTCAGCACCAGTCCAGATCCCCTGCTGCTCTTGACACATGTAGCTCTGCTGCCTTCAGACCAATGGCCTTGGAAGCTGAAGCCCCTATTTCATGTCCAATACAGAATCAGGGAATTGTTTTGGCTGGAAAAGGCCTCCAAGGTCATCAAATCCAACCATCAAACTAAGGCCACCACAGTTATTAAACCATGTCCCCCAGTGCCATGTTCACAGGTTTCTGGAACACCTCCAGGCATGGTGACTCCCCCACATCCCTGAGCAGCCTGTTCCAATGCCTGACCACTCTTGTAGGAAGGGAATTTCTCCTGATCTCCAACCAAAACCTTCCCTACCACAATTTCAGGACATTTCCTCTCATTCTATCACCTGATACTAGAGAGAAGAGACCAATCCCACCTCACCAAAACTTCCTTTCAGAATATCAGAGAGAACAATGAGGTGTCCCCTCAGCCTCCTCTTCTCCAGACTAGACAAGCCCAGGTCCCTTAGCTGCCCCCCACCAGGCCTGTTCTCCAGACCCTTCACCAGCTGTGTTGCCCTTCTCTGGACATCCTCCAGCACCTCAATGTCCTTCTTATAGTGAGGGGCCCAAAACTGAACCCAGTACTCAGGATGTGGCCCCACCAGTGCTGAGTGCAGAGGCACAATCACTTCCCTGGTCCTGCTGGCCACACTGTTCCTGATCCAGGCCAGGATGCTGTTGGCAAGTTCTGCTGAAGAATCTTTTTCCTGGGTCCCAGATGTCCACGCCCAGGAAAAGCAATGCCTGCACAAGGCTGCCCTGGGTGTGTGCTGGTTGGCTGGAGAGAGCTGGCACTTCATTGATGCTCCCCTTAGCTCGTCAGAGAAGTGGGTGCTTCAAGTATGGGGGAAAGCACCACTGAGCCTGCAACCTCACAGCACAGCTGATGCAAGGCTCCTCACCCAGGTGGAGGCCCCCACAGCAAAATGGAGCACAACACTGCTGGTCCCAACTCATCCTAAAGAGGCACGAACCTCACACCCCCCAGAAAGAGCAGCTGGGGATGGCATCCCCTGGAGCACAGTGTGGGAAGGAGAAGAGAAGATGGATCTTTCGTGAACCTCTTGACACCCAAATCTTCGAGAAGCTGGGGATAGCATCCCAAGGAGCACAATGTGGGGAGGAGAAGATGGATCTTTGATGAACCTCATGACAGCCAAATCTTAGAGAAGCTGGGGATAGCATCCCAAGGAGCACAATGTGGGGAGGAGAAGATGGATCTTTGATGAACCTCATGACAGCCAAATCTTAGAGAAGCTGGGGATAGCATCCCCTGGGGCACAGTATGGGAAGGAGGAGAAAAGGTAGATCTTTGATGAAGACATAAAGCCAAAACCCAACAACTGCAGCACCACAAATGCAAGAAGTGCCCTTCTCATCTCAGCTATGAACTGTGACCAAATCCATGCCTCTGTGTGTGTGAGCCTGAGACACCTACTCTGCTCCTGCAGGAGATCTCCACCCTATGGTCTCTCTGGGAAGCCCTGGGATGAGAGCAGCAGCACGGGGGGGGGGCAATGCAAGCAAGGGGTGCCACCAGACAGAAGGGACAGTGGGCTCAGAAGTAGGTGGGAAGACATCAGCAGGACCATGGAGAGTCTCAGCACAGTTACTCCTGCACCCCTGGGTCCAGCAGGCACCGGGAAGGCAGCGGTATGGAGAGCAGGTGGCTGAGCATGTCGGTGGCATAGCTCTGCCAAAGCAGCACAACAAAAGGCATCAAAACAATTTCCTTGTGAATCAGAAGTGGCCAGACACAGCTGAAGGCACTGAGCCACTTGACTGTAATGGAGTCAATTTTCTCCTTCAAAGTGCAGCACACAAACCTTTTTATAGCCACGCACCAGCAGAGCTATTTTTTTCTCCCTGCCAGCTCTTGAAAGCCATTTCTGTGGCTCCCTCCCCAAGCCTTCGCCTGCTGCCCTGCAGCTACTGTTCCATTGCCTGCATGGGAGCTGGATGGAGAAGAAACGGAAAATCACCACGCTGTTCTGGCATGGCTTGGGGCTGGGAGAGAGTCCTGTACTGGGGGAGCTGGCTGGGAGAGAGTCCTGTACTGGGGGAGCTGGCTGGGAGCTGGGGAGGAGGAGCAGCATGAGCAGCTGGGTGTGGCAAGCCTCACTCTTGTCCCTTCAACTTGAGGACTTCTCTGTGCATGACTTGTGGGGGCATGGGGCTGCAGCATGAATCATAGAATTACAGAATGGTTTGGGTTGGAAGGTACCTTAGAGATGATCTACTTCCAACTCCCCCTGCTGTGGGCAGGGACACCTCCCACTTAGACCAGGTTGCTCAAAGCCTCATCCAACCTGGCCTGGAACACCTTGGGGGCAGGGGCATCTACAACTTGCCTGGGCAACCTTGTGCCAGTGTCTTACCACCCTCACAGCAAAGAACTTCTTCCTAATGTCCAATCTAAATCTACTCTGCCCTAATTTTGAAAAAAAAAGAAGCTGGGTCTTGGCATAGGGAGCACCAAAGCAGGAGAATGCCCTGCTCCAGGGTGCTGAGGACAGAAAAAGCCTCATAGGGGCTCAAGGGAAGAGCAGGCAGGTTGGCAGAGGAAAGCTCTTTGGAGGGCCACTTAATGCATAGAAATCAGCTCTGGTGCTGAGTTCCTCAGTGACATGTTGCTAGAGGTGTGTAGAGTTTTTGAATCCTCATAGTTTACCCTAATTTTATTCTCCTCCTAACAGACCCTTTCAAGAGCTGGGCTGTTCTGTCCAGCTTCCACCTGGCCTGATGTGGAGACCCTTAGAGATCCTCCCTTAGGTCCACTGACTATTTTTTGCATTTCTGTCATGACTGTGAAAAAAAGAAATGAGATAAAACTCACCCTAAAGATCATCCAGAAGCCTTTGCTGGCTAAAGCCCACATTGAGCTAAAGTAACCAGGGTCTAAGTGCTGGGCTTGAAACAAGAGAGGGTTTTGCCCCACACCTTTCCTCACAGTGACGGCAGAGTGGGATCAGTGTTACCTTTCCCTATGGAAAAGGGCAGGGCTAGCACAACGGTAGCTCCTCCATGGTTGAACTGCCCCTGGATCAAAGATAGATCTTGACAGAAAAGGTTCTTAGGCATTGGAACAGGCTGCCCAGGGAGGTGATGGAGTCATCAGCCCTAGAAATGTTTAAAAGAATCACGAATGGTAGTGGCTTAGCAGCAGTGGTGATGGTGAGCTCTAGGTGAGCAGTTGGACTTGATGATTTATGATTTAGACCAGATGTCAGGAGGAAGTTCTTTACAGTGAGGGTGGTGAGGCACTGGCACAGGTTGCCCAGGGAGGTTGTGGCTGCTCCCTCCCTGGAGGTGTTCAAGGCCAGGTTGGACGAGGCCTTGAGTGACCTGTGCTAGCGGGAGGTGTCCCTGCCCCTGGCAGGGAGTTGGAGCTAGATGATCCTTGAGGTCCCTTCCATTCTATGAGTCTCTGATCTCACAGGCCTCTTCCAGCCTCAGCGATTCTATGGGTCTGTGATTGGGGGCACAGATGGGGCCTAAATATTTATCTCCTCTTGCAGCCCATCCTAGGGGGTGTCTGATGGGAACACAAACCAAACCTCCCTCTGGTGAAAGGGAAGAAGAAAACAGAAAGAAAATAGATTTGTGCTGTTTGGGTGAGTCTGTTGGGGTTTTGAAAAACCACAGAACACAAAAAGGAAAATGTAGATGGAAAACAAAGTGCAGAGGCTTTTGTGTGACGCCAGCAATTTTCCTTCCCTTGGCTGAGCCAGGAGATGCAGGAATGTTACCGTTTGCTCCTTCAAACGACTGAGTCAGACACAAGCTAACTGACAAAGACACGAAGGACCGTATTCTGTCACTCCTCCCTCAGACTAGATGGGTGTGGAAAGTGGGAAGGAGGAGGAGAAGAAGAAGAAGGAGGAAAAAAATAATTGCATTGGCCTTCAGATAGGATGTTGGTAGCTGTTGTTAGATGACATGTAAAGGTTATTTTTAAAGCCAAACCTCGGGTGCTGCTCCAAGCATGAGCAGACTGGCAAATGATCTGAATTTTTCCATTTCCTTAATGTTGTTCCTATGGATGTGTTTGCCACATGGACAGGAGTGGTTCTAGCTTGAGATTTGAGAATCACAGAAGCACTGTTAGGGGTTGGAAAGGACCTCCAGAGATCATCAAGGCCAACCCCCCTGCCAAATCAGGATCACCCAGGGCAGGTTACACGGCAACACATCCAGGCGGGGTTTGAAAGCCTCTAGAGAAGGAGACTCCACAACCTCTCTGAGCAGCCTGCTTCAGGGCTCTGTCACCCTCACCATGAAGTGTCTCCTCATGTCGAGGTGGAACCTCCTGTGTTCCGGCTTGTACCCACTGGTCCTTGTCCTATCACTGGGCACCACCAAAAAGGGATCATCACCTTCATCTTGACACCCACCCCTCAACTATTTATAGACATAGATAAGATCCCCTCTCAGTCTTCTCTTCTCCAGACCAACCAGCCCCAGGTCTCTGAGCCTTTCTTCATAGTTCCCCCAGTCCAGTCCCTGAGATATCCTCACAGCTCTCCACTGGATTCTCTCCAGCATTCTCTCTGTCTCTCTTGGAAGCCCAAAACTAGACACAGTATTCTAAGTATGGTCTCACCAGAGCAGAGCAGAGTAAGAGGAGAACCTCCCTAGAGCTGCTGGACACTCTTCCTAATCAACCCCAGAATACCATTTGCCCTCCTGGCCACAAGGGCACATTGCTGTCTGTGGAGAACTTGCTGTCCACTAGGACCCCAAGGTCTTTCTGCATGTAGCTGCTTTCCAGCAGGACAATCCTCAGCCTGTACTGGTGCCTGCTGTTACTCTGCCCAAGTGCAGGACTCTACACCTGTCCTTATTGAACTTCACGAAGTTCACTCAGCTCTCAGCCTGTCCAGATCTCGTTGGATGGCAGCACGGCCCGACAGGCTGTCAGCCACCCTGCCCCAGTTTCATACCAAAACAGGGAAAGGCAGAAGAAGAAGAAGAAGAAATGTTTTGCTGGGCACAGAGGTGAAATACAGCCAGCTTTGGAGTTGGCATTTCAGTGCCAGGTCACCTTGCCCCAGAATGACAGCAGCAATGAATAGGACCAGGATTTGGAGTTGCCTATGCACTGGTTCCACGCTCGGCACTTTAGCTTTTCAAGCCTGGAGTAGATATTGAGGATTTGGAGAAGGAAATGTCCCTGTCATTACTCAATCTTGGCCCAAAAGCTTCTGTAATGATTCCCATTGACCGTGCNCCGGTAGCAGGCAGCAGCCTGGAGGCAGCTGGAGTGGACAGGCATGAGGCTGGCAGGGTTCCTGGAGCAATCATAGAATGGTTTGAGTTGGAAAGGACTTTAAAGATCATCTAGTTCTGGCTCTACTGTCATGGGCAAGGACACTTCCCACCAGACCAGGTTGCTCAAGGCCTCATGGAACAGGTTGCTCAGAGCTGTGGTTGAGCCCCCATCCCTGAAGACACTCAAGATCAGATTTGATGTGGCTGTGGGCAGCCTGATCTAGTTGGAAGTGTCACTGCTGAGTGCAAGGGGTGTTGACCAAGATTCCCTTTGAAGGTCCCTTCTAACCCAATGCAATGTGAGGAGGACACTGCCACCTGGCACAGAACAGGTTGCCCATCTGTACGTTGTCCCTGGTGGTGGCCACAGAAGGAATTTGAGAAACACCAGGGGCTGATGCTGAACCACAAAGGGTTAAGAGGAAAAGGCTGAAGGCCTCCCAGCATCTCTACAGGCTTTGCAGCTTCCTGCCAGTGGTGCTGCGATGCTCTTGCTCCATCCCACATTTTTCTGCCCTGCTATGTGCATGCTGACAACCTGCTGCACCCATTTGAGCTGTGCACTGAATGATGATGAAGTGACATCGTCATGGCAACACATGTGGATTTCCTGGTTGCTTAGCAACCTGATGTGGGCTGATGTAAGACCTCTGCTTCTTTCCTCCACTGGCTGCCCTCCTTTGATGTGCCTGTGAGATTTGGATTGGTTTAGTTGGGGTTCCTTCGTCCATTGGACGTGCTATGACATCAGAGTGATGAGATCTTGTTCCGTGTATGCAGAGAGGGAAAGAGATTATCTCCTCTGAGAGCCCTCAGAGACGGTCTTGCTTGGGGGCACTAATGTACACAGCTCATTTCTAGAGGCTTGCTAGTACTTAATCTTGTGTTTGTTGCATCTACTCTGCTTAACACAGACTGGAGGAGACAGGAAAATGCCTCTGAGTGATTTTTGTCTCAAGCTCTCCCTCTTGATTTCTGCCTTAGTCTTGTCAAAGCCACAGTATCTTTGTGCAGGGGCAGCTGCAAACAGGTCAGGTTTCTTCACAGCACCACAGGCCAGTGCTGCAGGGAAAGCTGCAAGCCTGATCTGGGTGCAGACTGGGTGCCTGCAGAGCTGTCTGGTGGGTCACCTGCAGTATGGAGACTCTAAGCCCCTACAGTCACATTGAATGTCTGTGCACCAGATGAAAGTCTGCAGAGTCCCTTTGTGTGTTTCTTTCTAGTGAAGGAGAAAAAGGTCTTTGCAGTGATGGCTGTGGCTTCAGTCTCTGCTGATGGCCAAATGGTCAACATCTATGGCTCTCAGAGCACCTCTGCTAGCTCACTGGCAATGATTCATAGATTCACAGAATGGTTTGGGTTGGAAGAGACCTTAAAGATCATCTAGTGCCAAGCCCCTGCCATGGACAGGGACACCTCCCACTAGAACAGGTTGCTCAAGACCTCACCTAACCTGTCCTTAAAGGCACCACCCAGACTAAAACTGCCACAGTCACTTGGGAGAGGTGGAGGGACTATGCGTGTCTGCAGGACAAAGGGGAAAAGTCCCCTGGCTCAACCAGGAAATCCATGTAGATCCCAAAAGTCAACCCCAAATCCAAAAACTGCTGATCACAAAGAAAGGAACAAACAAGCAAAATGCTAAATGAAAGCTGTCCCTGTTGGATTTCATCAACGTGGCACTGCCAACTCTCCGGCACAGTGCTGGGAGAGTGATGGGAGAGATTTGCATCCCACACTTCCCGGCATCAGACGCAGCGGATGCAGATGAAGAAAGCTATGAGGAGATTAATCTGAAGGCTTTTATCATCCCCCAAGGCAGGCTGAATGGCTGGAGACATCACTGCTCTAGCACACGGGGTGTTATTTAGGGCCAGCAGCCTCCAAACAGCTCTTCCGCATGACGGATGGTAACAAAAAGGTATCTGTCACTGCTTTGCTCCAGGCTTTTCACACAAAATCATCTTTTATACTGTGTTTGCTCAAAGGGAAAAAAAAAAAAATCACTTCAACAAACTCTTTCTTTGCTTGCCAATGCATGGTGCAGCACCTGGAAAACAAACACCCCAAACTGGAGGTGCTTTTACCCAAGCCATTCAAATGTGAGTTCTCGAGACCTGATCATACAACCACAGAATCCCAGGATGGCAGAGGCTGGAAGGGACCTCCAGAGATCACAGAATTAACCAGGTTGGAAAAGACCTTTGAGATCATCAAGTCCAACATGTTACCTAACACCTTCTCATCAACTAAACCATGGCACCAAGCACCACATCCAGTCTTTTTAAAATGCCTCCAGGGACGGGGACTCCACCACCTCCCAGGGCAGCCCATTCCAATGCCAATTCCTCTCTGTGAAGAATTTCTTTTCCTAAAATCCAACCTAAACCTCGCCTGGAATAGCTTGAGATTGTGTCTTCTTGTTCTGTCACTGGTTGCCTGGGAGAAGAAACCAACATCCAGCTGACTACAACCTCCTTTCAAGTAGTTGTAGAGAGCCATATGGTCTCCTCTGAGCCTCTTCTTCTCCAGCTCCAGATCATTGAGTCCAACCCCTTTGCCAAAGCAGGATCACCCAGGGCAGGCCACACTGCTGGAGCAAGTTCAGAGGAGGGCCACCAAGGTGATTAGAGGGCTGCAGCAGCTCTCCTGTGAGGACAGGTTGAGAGGGTTGGGGTTGTTCAGCCTGAAGAAGAGAAGATTCTGGAGAGACCTAATAGCAACCTTATAGTACCTGAAGGCTGCCTACAGGAAGACTGGGGAGGGGCTGTTTAGAAGGGCCTGTGGCAAACAGGGCAAGGGCCAATGGTTTTGAACTAGAACAAGGTAGACTTAACACTGGACACTAGGAAAATGACCTCTACCATGATGGTAGGGGAANCTTAGGTGAGCAGACAGCAACTCACCCTCCTGCACAAAACTTGTCCCGGGGGCTGTGCCCTGAGAAGCTGGGTGCACACTGCCCATCCCACCACTGGCAGCTTGGTCACCCCTTTGGTTCCCACAGCAGCCCACTAAGCACTGGGGACAGCCAGGAGGTAAGAAAGTAGGGTAAGACTTACTGGGAAATTCCACTAAGAGAAACCAGGACTGTCCTGGAAGTTCAGCACAGAATGTAAATAAATTACAGCCCTGGATGTGAAAGGAAAATAATGCTCAAGTCTCTATCATTCATTGGCTTGCCAATTGGTGTAAAGAGCAATATATCAATGAGTTCACTCTCTTGGCTTTTGGGCACTGCCTCTGTTTGCTGTTCCCTCACTCCTCTCTGACTCCTCCATACCATGTACTAACCCTTTCACTGACACAAGTGGGCCTTTCTGGTTTCCTCTCTGGGAGGAGAGAAGAAGGTGGCATTGGCCCCTTCTGGGCTTTTTCTTTGCCCAGGGAGCTGAGGATTGCTGTTTTATTTCCATATTGTATATAATTGTAAATACATGTAGAAGTATTTTGTAGGTATGCTTGTCAATTTACCTTTGCTGTAAAATACAGCTTTATCTTAATGCCAGCCCCTCTGAGCTGCTAAAGTCTACTTTGGGGTGATGGTTTCCTAAACTCACTGCAGGAAGCTTTTTCGATAGCTGGTGCCTCAGGACTCTGCCCCTTCTGCCTTCAAACCACATCCATCTGTTTCTGAAACCAGCTCCTGAACCTGGTTCCTGTCTG
>VWYK01010616.1:39543-87388 GCA_013399775.1 Semnornis frantzii | reverse complement strand
GTCTGTCCTCATAGCAGAGCTGCTGCAGCCCTCTGAGCATCTTCATGGCCTCCTCTGGACCTGCTCCAACAGTTCCATATCCTTCCTGTGCTGGGGGCTCCAGAACTGCGCACAGTACTCCAGGTGGGGTCTGACAAGAACAGAGTAAAGGGGCAGAATCCCCTCCCTTGCCCTGCTGCCCACACTTCTCATGATTCATCCAAGGTTAAATAGCAGAATGTTGCTAGCCAGCCTGATGAAGGTTGCTGGGATATTCAGTCAGCTGACAGACTGTTCCTCTCATTTATTTTTAATGCCTCAAGAGTCCCCAGCAGCATCTGTAATAATTGTTACCAGCTGCAGAAAGAATGTCAGCAGACCTGAAATACCTTCAGCAAGGCCCATGCATTCTCCCCTGTTTCACTTCTGCAAGCTAGAACGATGATGAAGTGCAGTGACCTTCAGCCACACACAAGGGCTTTCTGTCCTTACCTTTTTCACAGGATTGTGCTATTTTATATTGTATTTTATACCGTAATCACCCTCCTCAAAACCCAGTATATTTGGACACAACTTGCCTCCTAAAAGACAGAATCACAGAATTAATCAGGTTGGAGTCCAACCCACCACCTAACACCTTCTAATTAGCTAAACCATGGCACTAAGTGCCTCATCTAGCCTCTCTTAAAACATCTCCAGGGACAGTAACCAGCAGAAGAGACCAACCCCCCACCTGGCTACAACCTCCTTTCAGGTAGTTGTGGAGAGCAATAAGGTCTCCCCTGAGCCTCCTCTCCAGGCTGAACAACCCCAGTTCACTCAGCCTCCCTTAGCAAGGCTGTGCTCCACCTCTCTCACCAGCACTAACACAGAACAAACTTGGAGTATCTAAAGCTTTCAAGTGACCAAATCTGTGTTAGTTTTTCCAGTGAGTTGCTGAGGTGGCATAAGTTCATTCCCACTTCTGTGCCAAGGGAAGCGTGTGGGCTGCTCTCTGCATCCCTAGAGCTGGAGAAGATGGAGGTCTGGCTTTACCCCTGCTCTTTGCTAGACAGAGTAGGAGGGAGGGGACTGTCCCACCTCATTTTGGTGAGCAGCCTTGGGTTCCTGCTCCCTTTGCAATCAATTCAGAGCATTAAAGTGTCAAGGGATGATTCCAAACCCAAGTGAGACACTTGATCTATCCCCACTGATTTCACCAGGAAGCCTTACTTGCTATGTGGGGAAATTGGTGTGTTCTATATGGGCATGCTCTGCAGCCTGGAGCACAGAGTGCAAGTGCCTCTGGTTAAGCTCAAACTGCAATCCCTCCCACCTCAAACACCACAAATCCAGCCTGCTGAGAAGCCTTCTAGAATAAGAGTCAGTGAGACAGTGTGAGTGAGAGCAGATGTCACCCACATTGTGTCTAAGGAATAATCTCTGGCTGGTAGTCTCTGCACAGGGCAGGTAACAGAGTTAAAGGTGAATCTTGAGGATTTTCCCAGGAGAATCAGTTGCTTAAAGGAAGAATTACTGGACCCAGGCTCCTCAGGCTAGGTCAATGTTCAGTCAGCATCTGCTTTCTATCTCCATGAGCATGAATGATAATGGTTCCATTTCTTGGAGCTCCTGTAACCTGACTCTTCATGGTCCTATCCACAGCGAACAAATTCATCTGCATGAATTTAAAGCACTTCTCCAGCTGGAAAACAACGGATCATTGAAAAGGGAGCTGCATTAAGGATGATTGTACTTTCATTTTAGGTGTGCTCCTTAAAAAAATGCAGCTTTTCTCAGCACTCTGATGGGTGAAGACTGGTGCCAGAGACACTCAGTGGAGACACCCCCATGTCATTCACCTCAGGCAAGTTACAGCTTTATTGACTTCCAATCAGCCAGGTCATTTCACACCAGCTGGGTCTCTCTCCTCTTCCTTCTTTATTGTATAGCAGCTCTCCAAACACTGCCAGCTTTTGTGCATGTGGAAAGGAGAATTACACCATCACTTCAAAATAAAAATAAATTTTTTTTTGCTAGTTGTCCAAATACCAACAAAAAAAAGCCCCAAAAGCTGGAAAGTTGTGCTCTGTCCCTTGGTTAGACAGTGCCTATTCTTTGGTCACGCCTGGCTGCCAGTGATCATAATAATACCGAGCAATTAGGCCTTTCATTTTCATTAGGCTAATTAATTGTTTGCACAGCGCCCTGAATATGGCATCATTTTCCTTTGGAAAGAATAAAAGGATTAGAATGGCTTCATCCCAAGATGCTGGGAACGTATTTTATTTATTTTATGGGAGAAAACCTCTCTGGCTCCCCAAATGCAAACCGTGGAGCTGAGTGTTAATGGCTGCGCTGGGACGCTGACATCAGCAGAGATGCACACAGATTATACATATGTCCATCCATCTGCCTCCACCTTCCATATGGCATCCAGGGCTTCTGCTGCATGTCAATGAGCCTGCTAGGGGGCTGGACTCATCGTGTGTGTGCTGCTGGGTTGGCGTGTCGGCCGCTGTCAGAGGCTGCAAGAGTGATGAGCACATCCCCCTGGAGATGAGCTGTCCCCGGCGCGGACGTGTGCCCAAGGCAGCACCGCTGCGGTGATGAGCACTGCGTCGTGATGGCACTCAGAGGGCAGAGCTCTGGGGGATGTACGAGCGCTGGAGACTGTCTCAAGAGGTCTGGACTCCAAGTAAATCAAATCAAAGGGTTGGCATTTAATGAAGAAGGGTACCCAGTGGATGCAATATTGCAGAGGCAATTGCGAGTGCTTTTGTGTGTTTGTCCTAGAGAGTGCCTCTTTGTGCTACCATATTATTAAATATATATTTCATAGGCAGTCATTCCAAGGGTAATACAAGCTTACAGAAAGCCATTTCAGCAGGAAGTGGGGATGTATTCCTTCAGTTTTAAGTTTAAAGGAGAGGCTGCCATCACACAAACTTCCAGTGAAGTAGTTAGAGATAGCTCGCTGGAGTTCTCCTTGCTTTTCCTTCCCTCTGCCTCTGCCATGAGGCCTCTTATGAGCCATATGCAAGAACTGAAAGTGAAAAATTTGTCCTGTGCTACTTTCTCTTCCTCTAAAAACCAAGGCACTGAGAACAGCCCTGGGTTAAAAAAGAACATAGAGGCCATCCAGGACGTGCTCCCAGCCACAGATGTCCATCCTGTCTTAGAAACAGCCACTGACAGAGGTGTTGCATCTCCCAGGCAAACTGTTCCTGTACTAAACTGTCCTGATCACTGGAGAGATTTCCCTATCATCTGCCCCCAGGCGTTTCGATTCATCACCCATTTCATGCCTGCTGCCGCTACATCCCAACCCAAACCAGGGGCAGCCCAAACAGGCAGGAAAGAAATTAGAGGGCAACAAAAAGCAGGGCCATGCTTGGCTTTGTGTGCCTACCCTGCCTTAAAGAGGTCATTCTGTGTCCAGGCTAAGCCTGCAGAATTTAACTGGAAGTTGACCTTCTTTTGTCTATTTAATGCCTGGATGTCTGAGCGTTGCTTCTTGAGCTTTGGAGCCTCCTGCTGTCTTAACTGTGCTGGGCCATGTCAATGTCTCTGATATTAGTGCTGGCAGCCAACAGTCCCTGCCCCTATTCATGTCAAATGAGTAAAATCAGTATTTTTGAGAGAGCTTCTGACATATATGTGGTAGGGTATGGAAAGCAGCCACTGCAAACAATATGAGCATGTCCCACCAGTATCTCAAGAGCTTTTCAGGATTTCATTCCCTTTCCTTCCCTGGTACCTTTTCCTTCATGTTAAGTGTGCTGAATATCTTGTGAGAATCTCAAGTTTTTATTCTTCTGTCTTTTTTTTTTTTTTTCTTTTGTGAATTTTTTTCAAGCTTAACTCTCCTAAATGATGTCTAGGGAGGAGGACAGTGGACCAGAACAAACATGAAGGAGTTTGGACAACTGTCCTAAATTAGAGGATGGGTTTGCCTTGGAAATCCTACATGCATCAAACTGTGTTATAGAAAGTTGGCTTTAACAGCAAATCTCTTGCAGCAGGGTGTCACTTCCCTTCCAGACATTACTTGAAATGCTTTATTAATTTGATGACCTTGTGGGCTCTCAGAAAAAAAGCCATTTATCAGTGTTTTGAGGAAAGAGAACTCCTCCGAGCTGAAGGGACGGTTTTGTTCCTCAGATTTATTGCTTGGCTGACTTAATTCACCATTCAAACACGATGATTTTTAGCTGCTGGGCAGTGGCCCTTTCAATGTTGAAACTAATTAACTGCTAGAACTCTTCTTACCAAGGCTGTTTTCTTACTGTTTGGGTTTTGGTTTTTTTTAATCCACAGAAATAAAGCAAACACGATCCTTGAAACACAGGTTGCATGGATACGGTATCAGCACAGAGACAGCACCGTGTGGGATGCCTGTGTCACAAAGAAAACAAGGCTGCTGGCTGTCCCTGCTGCTGGTGTGGCACTACACAAAGGTAAGACAAGAGAAGAGACATTTGAAGACAGAAGAAAGGAAGGGACATCAGAATCATGACAAAGCACGAGCTTGGAGAACAGCAAGAGAGGTCTCCTATATGCAGCTAGGGAGCCACAGCCATCAGAGATCTGAGTTATGGACCTTGCTGGCAGGTCAAGGTCAAAGGCTGTGCAGCTGGGGCACCCTTGCACCTCCCTCCCCTTCATCCCTGCTGCTGCTGGTGCTGCAGCCTCTACTTCTGAGGCTTCTGAAGTGTGTACTTCACAGCTCAGCCAGATCATAAGGACTGCAGGGCTTGCTGTCAGGACCTTTCCAGAACCTTGTGTGAAAGGAGGAGGGGAGAGAAGGAGGTCACTGCTTGTCAAGACACATTCAGCTGCAGGAAGCTAAGCTACCTATTGTTATCTCATCAAGGGATTCTGCTCATCAAAAGGTTTTCTGGGAAAAGTCTATAACCCCTGCAATATTTCACAGTGATGTCTAAAGAAGGCATAAACAGGTCTAGAAGCTCAAGTGCAGATAAATTCAGTGTCTGTTGTACTCCTCCCCACAGTGCTTTTGCACAGCGCCGCTGCCCTGCGAGTCCATAGGTGAGAATGAAATACAAATCACAGCTGCTAACTGAAGGCAGGGAATCCCTCACTGGCTCCAGCAAGCTCCCCATCTGTCTTTGTTCCTGACAGTTTGATTACCTTTATCATCATCCTTAAATGCAGAGCTGCAAATACCGTTAGTGGTCATAAAGAATGGCAGTTCTTCTGGCATGCCTCAACCACAGTGTCCTGCTTGACTGGCAGCAAGGAGCACTGGCTTGTCCTCTTTCTCCTGTGAGTTTGGACTGGGAGGCTCAATTCCAGCTGTTAACTCACCTCCACTTGATATTGTCTTCTCCTCTGCATTTCATTTCAGATGTCTGCAGGAATTCCAGCCTTATTCTGAAGCTCCATGGTCTAGTTGCTCATCCCTGGAGCATCCCTGGGTGATGCTGAGATCAAGGAAATCCTCTATCACTCTACTAGGTCTGAATAAAGGTGAAAGTGCAGAGAACCAGCTGCATCTGGCAGAGACCTCTGCTTCCTATGAGTGATAGCAGAGCTCACCTGGCCTTGGCCAGCCGAGGTGGGGAGCTCTAAAAGAATTTTGTGGTCTTCTGTCTGATAGTTCTCTAGGAGAGGTAAGAGGACAAATGGTGAAGGCTTGTCATGGGGGGGAGGTTAAATAAGAGAAAACAGAATTTGGTTGTTGATAGAGTCTGAAATGGCATCTTGGGATATATTGTTTCAATCATCTGCCTCTTAGCTCTCTGTTAAAGCATATTTCAGCATTCCCTGGCCTAGAAAGGTGACCTTAGAAGCAGGGCAGGACACACTCAAGGTGTATAGGGAACACTGGGGAGGGCTGAGCATGACCCAGAAGGATGTCCCAGTCATGGGGGCAACAGAGCAGAACAATTCTCTTTGATTCCTAACATTCCCCTGTGCACCAGTGAAGCCATCTCTGGAAAGCAGCACACATCTGGTCCACATGTCTTAAGTGCCAGCCATCCCTGCTGATCTCTTCTGCATTGTGAACACCTGCACTTTGCTTCCCATCAAACTGCCCTTGAAGCGATGCAGCAAAGTGCTGGGCATAAATTTGCTCCTGCTGTCATCTGAGCAGCCCAAGGCTTTTGGTTTGTTTAGCTGAAAGAGAGTCTGGGTCATGGTTTTTCTCACCAAGCTGAATCCAAATAGGGAGAACAAGCAGATGAGAGCAGAGCCAGGATCTGGGCTGGCAGTGGCACTGGCAGGAGGGGCCAGTTGAGGACCAGAGCAATGTGAACAGAGAATGGGAGTGCTGGTGGTGGATGGGATGAAAAGCTGTGGGTTGTTGGGCGGCAGGGGCACATGGCGGCCAGGCAGCAGTTCCCAGAGCAGGTTTGGGTAGAAGCATCCCGTCCTGCGCAAGCCCCGAGGCACCTTCGGTACCACTAGAGGCAGCTCTTGTTTTGAGCATGGAGCAACGAGCTGGACGCTCGCAGGCACCGAGCTGCACCCCGGGGACCGAGCTGCAGACAGCAGGGACAGGCACAGGGACAGGGACAGAGCTGTCCTGAGCAATGGCCCTTCCTTCACCCCTGACCTGTTGCCCCTCGTCACGACTCACCTGGGGCCCGACACCCCCTTCAGCATCTTTTCTCCATAGTGCCCAATGCAATGTGTTAAAGCCAGGGTGGGCAAGGGGATCCCAGGACAGTGCCAGCCAGCCTGAATCCAGGCAAGAAGGGGTTGTAGGGGACACAAAAGGCTCAGCTGGCTGAAGTGGGCACCTGGAACCAGCAATGTCCTTGGGAGAAGACTGGAGTGAGAGCCACGTGCCCCCCTGCCCTGCCTGCACCAAAAGCAATTGCCCACCTGTGTGTGGGGGCATCCTGTGCCAGGAGAGCAGGAGACACAAGCCAACAAGAAATGGACTTGGTTTGCCCTTCTTGCTTTGCAGATTAACAGATCCAGCTCTGACTGAGGGATTTAGTGATTACAGAGACTTAATTGCATGGGGGAAGCATTTCCTAGCAATTACTTCTGTATCTGCCTTAGCTCACTGGCTGCTTCCCTTCACACCAGTAATGGTGAGGACAGCCTTCATATGGCACACTGCCCTGATGCTTGGGGACACAACCAGTGCCAGGCGAGGACAGTCCCAGCCTGGGGGGCAGACACAGCTGCCCCCACACTCCAGACAAGCTTTCAGGATGAGCCCAGGTGGACAGACACTGCCTGCAACTCTGCCTTGGAAAGCCCTGGAGAGGCCACATCCACTTGCCCAGCCTCCACTTGGCACAAGTAGCAGGGGCAGTGTAGGCAGCCAGGCAAGCCCTGGGTGGCCGAGGAGGTCTCCTGCAGCCTGCCAGCCACCCCTCCCTTCACACCGGCATTCAGCCTGGGTGATCTCCAGCACTGCTCTTTTCATTTCAGTGCAGCAGGAGAAGGGGTTTGTGGTGGCCTTAGAGGAATAAACGATGCATAAAAATATTTGATCAATTAAGCCGAACGATTTGGCAAGCACAGGCTCCTGCTGTATCCATCCTCCTCACAACTGCCTCATTATCCAGCCCTAAATCAAGCTGTCACGGCTTGCTTTTTTGCTTTTTTTTCTTTTTCTTTTTTTTTTTTTTTTTTTTTTGGCTTGGAGTGAGGAGAAAAAGGGAGGCAAGGAGGAGGGAGCTGCTTTCCAGCATTCACCTCCAAACCCTCCTCCCGAGTGGGAGCGGGGCAGTGAGTCACTGAAAACATCCTCCCCACACACACCTTCCCCCGCCGCCCCCTCGCCGCTCGCGATCTGCTGCCGCTCCTGCTGTGGAGCAGGGAGCGGGGAGATGATGGCAGTGCCCGCAGCATGGGCTGCGGTACCCTGCAGGGGCTGGTGTGCTGACGAAGCTGGCGAGGGGCCTGAAGCACAGCCCTGTGAGGACAGGCTGAGGGAGCTGGGGGTGTGCAGCCTGCAGAAGAGGAGCCTCAGGGGTGACCTCATTGCTGTCTACAGCTACCTGAAGGGAGGTTGTAGCCAGCTGGGGTTGGGCTCTGCTGCCAGGCAAACAGCAACAGAACGAGGGGACACAGTCTTAAGTTGCGCCAGGGGAGGTCTAGGCTGGATGTTAGGAGAAAGTTCTTGCCAGAGAGAGTGATTGGCATTGGAATGGGCTGCCCAGGGAGGTGATGGAGTCACTGTCCCTAGATGTGTTCAAGAAAAGCCTGGATGGGGCAGTTAGTGCCATGGTCTGCTTGGTTGGCTATGGCTCGGTGATAGGTTGGGCTGGATGAGCTTGGAGGTCTCGTCCAACCTGGCTGATTCTAGGATTCTATGACTCTATGATTCTATGATTCTTTTCAGTGCTGTCCCCAAAATGCAGGCTCCATCACTCACTGTTGCCCAGCACTTGTCCCAGGAAGGAGACTCATGTCTCATCAGAGGGGCAGAAAGCTCTGGAGCTTACTCAGGGAGGGATTTTCTACTCTCCTCAGGTGCCAATACGAAGAGGGATTGGATCCTGCTTGCTTCTATTCATAACACTTGTGATAGGTATCTAGAGATCCTTCTCTTGCTGGGACAAAGGGCCCCTTGAGCCCCATACCAAGGGATACAACTGCACTGTAGTAGCAGATCAGCCTCTTTTCACTAGAAAAACACAAGGGAATTGCACCAAGAGGCTCTACCTGATAGGAGCAGATCCCAGAGGAACTCTGTGTGTGTAATACCAGACATGGAGTCTTTCATTGTTCATTAGTCAAGACAGAAATAAAATCTCCCTGTGGGACTCTCAGTGTTACACTGACAAATCACCCGAGGACCCATTCCTTGCATTCTCAGAACAACAGAGCATCTCTTGAGCTTTACACAGGGAATCTCCTGACTTGGGATGGGTCTCATTCACCTACTGCCCTACCTTGGCTATGTTCTGAATGCTAGGCTGGGTCTGGCTGACTCTCTAAATACTAAGTCTGCTAAATGAATTTGGAGCCAGACTCATTGATTCACTCTGCTGAGAGAGGGAAACAGCTGCAAACTCATCTGTTCAAGGGAGCAGAGCCAGGCAGTCAGAGCATCCTAGTTCCACCAGCCCCCTCTGCAGCACAGACAGCCCAAACCAGACTTTTACCCAAGAAAAACCTCCAACCCAAGAAGAAAAATAGGGAACCATGTGGTATAAACTCAGACCCTTGCATACAAAATTGCTCTGGCTAAGGTTAACCAAAAATGTGAGTCGTTCTCTTGCCAGCACCAGCCCAGCAGACAGGGTAGGGTGGGGATGATGGTTCTGGTAGGCAGGCTGGGACCCCACTGGTCCCTAGGAACTGCTGGGGCTGTTGGCAGATGAGCTTGGTGCTGGTTAGCTGATGCAGGAGCCACAGCTCGCGTGGGTGGTGTGTTCAATCCACACTGTTTAGTTCCCATGACTTTTGAACGCTGTCAAAACATCAGACACTCCTGCTGCTCCCACAGCCTCGCTAATTGGCTGCAAAAAGCAGATTTCTGTTCAAATTGCAGCTACTTTTGAACTTTGGACTTGCCTTTAAAATCCAATTTCCATGAGATGTGTGTGCCCCCCCCCAATGCCCACTCTTGAACACAGCTCCGCTTCTTCTCACAGAGCTGCCAAGCAGCATAATCAGCAACACACTCCCATATCCCTCCCTGGAGGATTGAGGGCAGGTCACACACCCCACAGGGATCCCACAAGGGCTGGTCACCCTGGTTTACAGCCTTTGGGACCACTGGAAATAGAGGACCAGAGACCCCATGCCAACCTATCACCTGGAGCCTGCAGACCGGACCCTCCCTGGGCAGTATCTCTTGGGATGAACTACGAGCAGATACCATGGCATTTCCAACCTTTCCCACTCCAGCATCATTGTGTTCCCTCCCCCCTACTCCACTGGCTGTTCATTGCCCCCTGGCAAGCTTCTTTGATCACAGAGGTACAGAATAATGCTGTGCATTGGGTGCAGAGTGAAGCACCTCTGTGAGTCACAGCAGTAACTATGATGCCTGTCCTCCACCCACCTCCCAGCTCGCTCACCTCTGTGGTTTGGGTTTTTTAAGTCTATTTTCCAGCTCTGCCAAAGCTGATAGCATTCTGAGCTGCAGAACAGAGATGAAGCCTTCCTGATGGCAATCACTGGTGGGCTCTGGCCAAACAGGAGTTCTGGAAAAGCCCAGTTGAATCCAGCAGCAGCCAGAGAAGCTCTGGGCAGATGGGACATCTCCAGGCTCAAATTCTTCTCCTCCAGGGAAAATGGCATTACAAGACTGGTCCAGGCCCTTGGCACAAGTGATGCACAGGGAAATGAGGGAGACAGACAGGACCTCTCTCTTGTCACCCCTGAACCTGTACTGCAATGTCCATGTGTAGCATGCCAGGAGGATGAGCCCATGAGGATGGCACCCACATTAACACAAGCACAACTGGAACATTTGCCAAGACCTTGATTCTCAGGAAACTTGCAAGGGCCTACTTGCCAGAGCAGAAAAAGCTCATCGCCAAGCATATTCTTCACTCAACAGACATATTTCAGGTCCTGCTAAGCTCTAAAGAAACTGGCCAAGAGTTCTTGATTAGTACTGACTCCATTAGCTGTCATTAACTAGGCAAAATTATTCATGTTAATTTGAGAAACATGGAGTTTGGACTCAAAGATGAGTTTAACAGGCACAAAATCTACCTGGATGCTTTCTTACATCACCTCTTGTAAATGCACTGACCATCATGAGCCACAAACCAATCTGCTGCTGGGCAAGAGGCATGGCCAGAGGCGGGTGTGGCCAGATCCAGTGCTGTAGGCTGCTGGGCATGGGGGAGGAGAAGTTGGACTTGCATGAAAAATCACAGTAAAAGCACAGTCGGTGGAAGTAGCTGGAGTAGCAATTCCGGGTTTCTACATTACTTGACAATTTCGGGACACAGATGGAAACATCCAAAAGAAGCATCTCATAAATCACACAGTCTGTGGTTTTTCCCCTCTTCCCTGCTGCTTTATGATGGAAAATTGCAGCTGGTGTTTCCAAAAGCCATGAAATGCCACACAGGTCCTGGCAAGACCACATCCAATTGAAGCAAACTCCACTCCAGCTAGTTCCTTGCCTTCAAAAAGGTCACTGAACCCAACAGCTGCATTTTGCTGGCTGTAATTTGCACCTTTCCCCCAGCTCATCTGGCTGCTCTGATGCCTTTCACATCAGCTTCAATTCAGAGTTGTTCTGATGCCAACCTTGCACCCCTTGGACGCAGCTGCAGCCAATGGACTTCTGATAGGAAGCATGGGAAACGGACATGGGCAGGCAGCTGTGACAGGGACAAAAAGGGTTGGGTTTTTTTAATGTGATTCTCCAATAAAAGGAGAAAAAACATGGGCTTTGCTATAAGTTGCCATGCTGTACCCTGCATAGGAAGATGGCTGGGCCCAGGTCTTCTCTATTGCTGCCTCCCTCCATGGCCAGGAGAAAGCACAGCAAGGGCTGCAGCAGTGCAGCAGTGGCACTTGGCACTGTCACTCTACCTTCAAAACCACATTCTTCATCTGCTCAGGCTCAGCAGTGCAACGTTAAATTGTCACCATCCTTTCTCTGACACTGCCCCAGCTGCCACCCTCACTGTGTCTGGTGCTTGCCCGTTTATCCACAGGGCTTGAGGCAAGCATCATGCAGTAGACTGGGAGCAGCAGCATCTTTGTGCTGCAGCTCAGGACACACTGAGCTCCAGGGTGTGGCCCCTTGATTACCCTGGAGCTATGCTAATGGCTTTCTATTTTAATTACCCATCAGCTAAACACACTGGAGGGTTGGGCTAACTCTGCACAGCACAGAGGAAGGTCTGAGCATCACCCAGCAGCTTATTTTTTGTGCTTAATAAAGGTAAAGTGACACTGGGGACATGTGTCTTTTACAGGCCGATGTCAGGCACCTGCAGGTCCCGAGAGTCATGAGCAGGAGGGGGAAGGGAGAGAAAAGAAGGCAAAATAAACAGATAAATCCCTGGAACATATGGCTTGTGCTCGCTACCTTTACGCATCAGGCACCCCACTTAATAAAAGTTTAGGATGGAAAAGCCAAATAAAATTGATAATCTGCCCAGGGAGGGTGATTCAGATGAAGTAAGCACATTACGAGGGGGTGACTGATTTACAGTTTTCTTCTATTTGCAGTTTTATGACTATTACAGTTATTCTTGTGAATATAATTCATTATCATGCTATTATTCCCAGAAGTGAAAATCAAAGTTTATCAGCCGACACCAGCAAGCATGAAATACTGCCCTGACGAGCAGCCCTGCATGGGGATCAAGGCTGCAAACCAATCAAGGAGGCAGGAGCCAAGCACTCACCTTTCTCCATCCCCATGTCACAGGATCACTGGATGTTAGGGGTTGGAAGGGACCTCTGGAAATCACCGAGTCCAACTCCCCCTGCCAGAGCAGGACCATATAATCTAGTGCAGGATACACAGGAAAGCATCCAGCCAGGGCTTGAAAGTCTTCAGAGACGGAGACTCCACAGCCTCTCTGGGCAGCCTGTGCCAATGCTCTGTGACCTTTACAGTAAAGAAGTCCCTCCTCGTGTTGAAGTGCAATTTCCCGTGCTGAAGTTTCCATCCATTGCTCCTTGTCCTATCACAGGGCACAACTGAGAAGAATTTGTCCCCTCCTTCTTGACCTCCAGCCCTCATATATTTGTAAACATTGATTAGATCCCCTCTAAGTCTTCTCTTCACCAGATCAAAAATCCCCAGGTCTCTCAATCTCTCCTCATCAGGCAATGCTCCAGTCCCTTCATCATCTTTGTAGCCCTCCATTGGACTCTCTCTAGCAGATCTCTGTCCCTCTTGAACTAGGAAGCCCAGACCTGGATGCAATATTCCAGCTGGGGCCTCGCTAGGGCAGAATAGAGGGGAAGGAGAACCTCCCTCCATCTGCTGGACACTCTTCTTAATGCACTCCAGGATCCCATTGGCCTTCTTGGCCACAAGGGCACATTGCTGTCCCATGCATAGCTTCCTGTCCACCAGGACTCTCAGATCCTCCTCCAAGGGGCTGCTCTCTCAGGTCCCCTCCTGGGACATGGGCAGGGGCAGGAGCTCAAAGCCAGCAGTGTCTCCCAGCTGGGTAGGGAGGAGGCGATGAGCCATACAGGAAACCACAGTATGAGGATCTCATCCTCCAAAAGATGAAGGACACAGGAGTGGGACACTGAGGATGCTTCAGTTGTTTGGGAAAATGTAACACAGGCTTGTGTGCTGTGGGGAGCCCTGGGGTGGCTGCAGGGCAGGGGCAAGCTGTAGGAGACATGTACCAAAGAGGGGCCAGACACAGTGCATCTCCCTGGGCCATGGCATGCTCCCAGGTGTGGACCTGGGTTCTGCAAGGTGCCAGAGGAGCAAGGTGACAGGCTTGAAACAAAGAGAGCATGACCTAGAGCCAGATGGAATTAATTCAGGGGAGTATTTTATTTTAACTAATAGCTATAGCTGGGAGAATTGGACTAAACCACAGGTTTATCCAACCTAAAATGCAGTGAAGAGAGGAGTGCAATGTACTTCAGGTTACTGCTCAGAGGTTACCTGTTTCTGTAGCCCCTGTTTCACACTAAAGCTGTTGTTCCTGTAGGGAAGCTTCTTCCAGCCACTGTTAAAGCTGGTGCAGCCCAATGGCACAGCCCTCCCTGGCTTGTATCCTGTGGGCTTTCAGGCTTTGCCACTCCTGCAGGACAGCCTCAGCTGTGAAAAGCAATGCACATCTCCTCCAACCTCCCTTTGCTTCTCTTTTCAACAAGTTTTTGTCTGAAGAGCCACCATTTGTTTCCTGCCCTGCTTGGCTCCATGATGGAACCTCATCCCAAAGACTTCTTTGCAGCACTTCGGATTCTCCTGCCATCCTAATTCAATGCCTACATATACCAGCAGATGATAAAAAAACCAAAACTCCAGAAGTTAATGGGAAAGAGAGCCTGGAGCCCCTGTGAATGAGGAGGGGAGGGTATATGGAGCCCAGGACCACACACCTGGGCCAGATCATTTGCCCCTTCAAATGGTATCCCAGCTCTAGTCCTGGTCAAGAGGAGGATGGATCAGACAGACAGGAGGGACACTTCACTGGCATCTACCTGTCTGGGTCCCAGAGCTTGTCTCAGTGCTTAATAGCTCTTGATGAATTATTTTTCCTTTCTAGAATTTGACTAATGACTTTCTGAAGCCTTGCAAAGTTTTAGCATTCACAGTGTCTTCTGGTAATAAGCCTCCAGCTGAAGGGCAGTCTGCAGGAGGTTTGTGTGCTGTCAAAGCCTCAGTCCATGGTGCTGGAACCCGAGTACTGTATGAGGAAGGGAAACACCAATGCAGTGACAGTTTACTCATCACTGCAAAGTGCCACAGCGGGAACAGAGTGTCTGAAGCATGAATTACTCAAAAGAAAATAAAACTATCACCAGGTGCACTGTCAGAGTCTGTCCTCAGCCCTCTCCAGGGCCCTAGAAGTGGCAAATCCCAGAGCGACTGAACTAGCTGCAAGGATGAGCCACAATTGTTGTTTAACAGCTTTAGATTAGGAGAAAAAAAAAATCCAAACCCCACACTTAAACAAATGTGCCCACTGCAGTGCCAGGAGCCAGCCCTCCTCCCGCATTCACAGAGAAGCCTGTGTCAAGTGCTCTGTGGGGAAGCCAAGAGCTGAGACAGAGCAGCTTAGCCTAATGACAACCCCATATGCAGCCCCTTGGACTGGCGGTGCCAGCTGAGGCCACTAGCCCCCATCTCACTGCCATGGCCAGGTGCCAGGATGGGGCTGTCCTCAGCTTCCCCAGCACCACCAGGACAACACCTTCCAGCCAGCACTTCATGCAGCAAGCAGCTCCAACTGGACATGAGCAAAATAAACCCTGTTAAGCTGCAAATGGCAGGAAGTGAAGGCAAATCATCTGCAGCAATAACCATGTACTTTCCCTGATGGAGGCTGGGCACTGGTGGCAGTGGGGCCCTGAAGGTGCCCAGTGAGGACACAGCTCCAGACTGAGCTAATGGCACATGTGCGGCTGAGAGGCTTTAGCATCATGGCTGATTGTGATGAGCAATAAAATTCCAGCTGGGGATGAAGGTCCTAGCGCCTGCCAATTAGTGCTGGCACCCTGAAGACAGACTGTAATGGGATTATTGAGCCAGTCCTATTATGCACTAAAGTGTTTGGGGAATCTTGCCACTGTGCTGCTGCCGAGCTGATGAGAGCCATGTGCACACCAGCACACGCTGGGAAGGGCTGTGTGGGGAGCTGGGGTGGAAACCAGGAACCTGGCTGCCCTTCCCACAAAAACAAGCACTGTTCCCACTGCCTCCTGAAGCACTCATCATGCCAAAGGTGTCTGAGTCGGCAAGCAAGCAGTAAAGCTGGACAGTGACCAAGATTTTACTGTTTAAGATAAAAATGGATTAGTTTTCTCCCTTGAAAGACAAACTCAAAGAAGCTACATCAGCCCCCAGCTGAGAATATTTAGAAGGCAGAGCTGATGCAAGGAGCTGTTTGCTTGGCCGCCTGACTATAATGGCAGGTATTTGTGATTTGCAGCTTTTTCCCTGGCAGCCCTGCCGAGACTTCATGTTTATAAGACCACAATTAAGGGCAGGAGGATGGGCTCAGCCTGCCAAGGGAGCTGCTGCTCCCTCCAGCTCACAGGTGACATTTGGAGCCAGCAGGTTCACCACAGCAGACAATGGAGGGAGCATCCTGCAGACTCCTCATTTCAGCAGCTGCCTAAAGTACGTGATCCTCCGGTGCTGCTTGCTACAAACGTTGCTGGAGGGATTTGCCTTTGATGAGGGAGAGACCAAAACTGCTGTGTAGATGACAGCAACACCAGCAAGCCTCAGCCATGGGATGGTGCAGATGTTTGCGTTGTGGGTGCCGCATCCTCGCCTCTCCTGGTGCCTCCCAGGAGTGTGCCCCTAGCAGTCAGCAGCTCAGAGGCGGGGACCACTTGGGAGTGTGTGCCCACATCGTGGTCCTCATAGTGCCACCCTCAACTCCTTCTGGAGCTCAGGAGCCACAAATCACCTCAGAAAGCCCCTGGCCTGGCCTGTTGCTGAGGTCTCCTAATCTGACAGACAGTGCTCACTGCTTGTTGCTTTTGCCCGAACAGCCAAAATGTGACTTCAATTTGCACTCTGGACTTACCCGTAGAAAAAATGTAAGACTCATAGAATCATAGCACCAACCAGGTTGGAAGGGACCTCCAAAATTATCCAGTCCAACCTATCACCCAACCCTATCCAATCAACTAGACCATGGCACTAAATGCCTCATAATGGGCTGAGAAAGACCCTCTCCTGCTCATGACTCGCTCTAAAAATTCTCCTTCTCTGGCACAAGGACTTGGCCATTGAAGTCCTTCCAGCTCCCCAGTCCAGGGACCCAGAAGCTTTCTGCTGGGACTCCAGCCACTCTGCTCAGCCCAGTCACCCCTCAGCAGTGCTGCTCCTCTGGGATGAGCTCAGGAGCCCATCCTTCCTCAGGGGTAGGTGTCCAGTAAGCCAAGGACAGTGGCTGCCCCAGGACAGGACAGGACAGCAGCCATGTCAGGTTGGTGGACAGATGGCAGAATTTAATCCTACACCATTTATTAGGCAATGAAGGGGCAAACTAAGCAGAAAGTGAGATGGGAGAGGATGGGTTCTGGGCTGTGTCCACAGGAGGCATTAGCAGGACATAGTTTACAGGGATGAAAAGTCGTTTGATTACCAGGGCAACATTTAGAGCCTGTGATTGCAGGAGGAGGGGTGCTGCTGCCTTTTCCCCTTCTCATTGCAGAGCCAGGACTCATCAGGCTGTGCCCAAGGGCAGCCACCGTGGCAGAGACTGTGTCATGATCCAGGGAAAGGTCAGCAAAGATCCTGTTGGCACAGCAAATCTGCTCTGCCCACACTGGGCTGCAGCCAGTCATTCCTAAAAAAAAAACACTAAGAGGGTCTAAATTTTATGTCCAATCCATAAGGATCTTTGCTTTTGCACCTGGGAGCCTGGTGCAAGGTGAGGATTTGTTTCAATATTATCATCCTGGGCAGATGCCCCCAGGCTCCTGGCGAGGCTCAGCCAAGATGATGTGCACATCTCAGAGCTCAGGGAGATGAAGGGAAATGCCCTGGGAGCCATCTGTGACCCACAACATGCCCTGCTGTCCCCGTGAAGCCAAGTGACACAGACAGCCCACAGCCACACTCCAAATTGACTGAATCCATCATTTCCAGTGCATTAATTTCTACTCATTATTGATCACCTTGTAACACACTAGGACTGCGCTGTACTCCACCAGCCATGAGTTATGAATCCATCAATATCTGGCCATAGTAAATGGTATACCCCTAGAAGTCACCATCCCAGAGAGGAAAGTCCTCCCCAAGCTCCTGCTTTGCATCCCAGGGCAGCAGGCACTGGGTTTGAAATCCTAATGCAGCTGTTGCAAGCACTTGCCCACTCCTGGCGGAGTGTAATACAATAATCACAGAGGTCATCACTATAGCAGATTCTGCTATAGGTAGAGCACTCCTGAGGTATTTGGGAGAGGAAAACCAGGGGATATCAGTTGTTTGTGTTTTTTAAGACTTAAGGGTCAGTAGCCAGGATTATGCTGAGTTAGAGCTGAGCACTGGTGCAGTACATATGATTTGCCCAGAGCCAGTTTCCCACAGGTGAGACTGAGACCCATATACACTGGAGCTGCTTCTCAGCTCACATTTGTGGCCCAGCCCTCCTCTCACTGACAACACCCTGGCTGCTAGAGGCCCTGCCTGGAGACCCTGAACTCCATCCAGAAGAGGACTCAAAGGCAGACAAAAACCTCTGGAGCTTCTTTTGTATATTGGTACCATGATGTCCTCCTGAGGACATGTTTGATTTATTTAATCCTCAAACTGTCCTGTGGTGCCCAAGGCAGGAGAAGGCTCCATCTGGGTAGAGGCAGGAGTTTTGCTGGGAGCAGCATCTGCAAAGCAGAATCATGCTGAGCTGATGAGCAAGTACCAGAGTGGTTGCCACAAGCATCCAGGTAAACCCAACTGCTCCTATATTCATGGATGAAACGGGGGCTCATGACACTTGGGAACATCCCACAGACCCTCCTTGGCACCAAGCAGCTGCTCACCCACACATCTCTTTGGTGCTCTCAGCAGCTTTCTCACTCGCTGCCTAATGAAAGGTGCAGGCAGCAAAGGAACAGGGAGAGGCTTGGTGCTGGAGGGTCTCCTAAGAGCAAACACAACTTTGATTTATTAAAAATTAGAAGCTCCCTGGCTCAGCTCACACTCGGGACTCGGGCACAAAAGCCAGGCATGTGCTGCAAGCAATTAGAGTCCCACAGGAGAGAAACAGGCTGCCAGGGCAGCCTCTGCAGATGCTGGAGCAATAGCAGAGGGGTTTGCTTCTCGTGGTGTAGGGTGGGAGGTAGGGACAGCAAGAACCATGCCCCTCGTCAGTGCTTTGTCTGATTAGGGACATTAAAGGACAGAGTGGTTGTGGTTTCAGCTGCTTTGGAGGTGCTGGGAGGGAGGGAGTGTTGAGCTCTTCCCAGCTGACAGTTTCTATGACCAGAGGCAGCAATTAGAGGATCCCTGAGGAGGACACAGAGCTACTGTAGAGCACTGACAACAGCAACAGTGAGAAGGGACAACTCGGTCTGGGTCATGCTACTGACGCTGCACAGTCACAGCTTCACACCCAGGGGATGTAAGTGAGCACTAAGAGCCCCTGGGCTGTCACTTGTGCCCCATGGCAGCACAACTGCTCCTCACCTGAAGTGTCCCCAGCTTGCTAACAGGGTCCCCATGCTGAGGAGAGGGAAGGAGAGCTGGTGGCTTCCCTGAGGACAGGCAGCAGAGGAGTCAAGGTCAGGCTCAGGACCAGAGCAAGATCAAATTGCTCAAGCAGGCACTGAGCAGCAGCATTTGCCTTCTTCGAATTCACTCTCAATTGATTTTGTGTTTTCTTCTGGCTCTTTCTCCCACCCCGAAGGGCTTTTTGCACACAGGAGGAAGCTCTTCACAATGCCCACACCTTCATATATTGTGTTAATGATCCTCCTGGCATGTCAAGACACCACCTCCTTGCCACCCTCTCCTAATAGCAAGAGAAACCTGGGGTTGAAGAGGGATGGTATGCAATGTGTGAGGGCATGAGGGAACACAGGGATGTCAAACCTGGAGAGCAAAACAGGGACATCCAGTGAAACAAGGAGCTTGAGGTGATGTCCCCAGAAAGCACCAGAAATCGAAGTGTTCACTGCATGGACCCATTGGTTTGAGAGGGGTGAGGGTTTCTTTATGTTACAAGACCTGAGGTGCTTTTGGATTGTGTGCTGTAAAATGAAACATAAGAGAGGGGACAAGGAGGGCTGCTCCTCCTGAGAGAGCTCACACCCAGCTGGCCTATCACTGGGCAAAACTGCCTCCAGAAGCTACTCAGCTCTGGACACCTGAGCAAACCCTCTAAGAAAGCAGAAGTCATAGAATCATAGAATCACACAAGCATAGAATCACAGAATCATAGAATCAAAGAATCAGAATCACAGAATTGTAGAATCACAGAACCACACAATCATAGAATCACAGAATCATAGAACCACACAATCATAGAATCACAGAATCACAGAATCATAGAACCACACAATCATAGAATCGCAGAATCATTTAATCAAAGAATCACAGAACCACACAATCATAGAATCACAGAATCATTTAATCAAAGAATCACAAAATCACAGAACCACACAATCACAGAATCACAGAATCATAGAATCACAGAATCATAGAATCACACAATCATAGAATCACACAATCATAGAATCACAGAATCAGAATCACAGAATCATAGAGTCACAGAATGTCAGGGGCTGGAAGGGACTTCAAAAGATCATCTAGTCCAACTACCCTGCCAGAGCAAGTCCCCCAGCATGGGACACTGTGCTGACAGCACGACCACACACACCACTTTCCCGTGGGTTATAGAAACTAATTAATTCAAATGAATTATTTCATTGAGGTAATTTGTGTTGTTAAGAGCTGCAGACTCAGAAACACCCATTCCTTGCCTTTGACAAAAGCCAGCTCAGCTCCGTGTGTGCATTAAAACCCAGCACACACAATTTATCTCAAACCACCTGAACTTCTTGTTCTGGCACATTATCTGCCATCATCTGCCCTGGGAGGACTCACGTAGTGTTTCTCTGCACAGAGCCCCACTCTGACAGAGCCTTGGTGCTTCAGATGAGATTTTTCTCAATAAGACAGAAGCTGTTGGGGAAAAAAAAAAAAAAAGAGCAAACGCCACAGAAATGGTGGGGAGCCTGTGAGTGCATATGGGGAAAAGGCAAAGCAAGCTTTGGTTTTCCCACCCGTGCTCTCTTGAGTGTCCTATTAAATTTGCAAACTGACTGGAGGCAAAACAATCCAAAGCCCAGCTGTTTCGCAGCTGTGCAGTGGGAATTGCTCTGGGCCCCACACTGCAGTTTGTCAAATGATGTTTTTCTCTTTAGAGGCTCTTAATTAGCCCCTTCATCCTCAGCCAAAACCCTCTTTGGTTTTTCAGCCTGGATGGGGTAACCCTGGGTGCAGGATCCCAAATCCCAGATGGCGCTGCCTAATTCCCACAGGACCATTTCTGCTCCATCTACGAGCCTCGTGGAAATACACAGCAGCACTTCCCTCCAGCCCCTCCATATTCTTTCCAAGTCATTTATTTCTAAAATTCTTAGGCTTGAATCTCTCATTTTGGCTCCACTATTCTAAAGCACCGATGCTATAAACAAGTGACAACTGCCTCAAACCTCTGGACAGATGCTTCTCTTTTGGGGGTGAGCCCCTCCAGAACCAGGCTGCTCCTCAGTGTTGCTATGCTTCTCCCCCAAAAGAGCTGCAGCTGGGCTCAGAGGGGGCTTCATTGCACCCACAACCCATGCAAGAGTGGTGACAGTGACATTCTCCTCCCACTAACCTCCAACCAGAGGAGGGAAAGTACAGGGATGAAACAGGACCCAAAGCATCGCAGGGCTCAGAGTGACTCAGAGGAGAAACAGGCAAAGAGCGTTCTCTTTATTGATTTATTTATAGAGAATGAGATATTAATGCAAGACCTGTTGTTTGAACTGGTTCCTCCTCGGCGTGCAGAGCGAGGAGCCCTGCTGTGCCCGGGTGCGTGTGTGTGCAGCGTGTGCAGAGTGCTAATCCCTGCCCGGCCTCGCTCCATCTGTTCCTTCCCCAGATTCGCTTCAACTTCTCAACTTCCTCTTCTCCTTTCCCCACCCTGAGCAGGGATCGGCTGGCAATTAAAATATTAGCAGGGGGGAAGTGTTTCCATCATGCACATGATTATTCCTTACTTCGAGGAATTTTAATTAGCTGAAAATACAGAACAAGCTTTGCAGGTCTGACCCTGCAGCCTGGCCGTGAGACCTCTCTGGTTGCCTTCCCCTGCCCACAACATGCCTTAGGTGGGCTGTTATTGCTTGGGCAGAGCTTGTGCCTGCAGATTTTCCTTCAGCTTTATTGTTATTTTTATGTCCTGAGTTTTACAATATCCAGGCTTTACAGCAGAGTATTTTTGTGATGGGGTTTTATCTTGGTATTGGTTTTTTGCTCAGTGGCATAACAAGAAGATGGGATTTATGGGCAGCTCTGGGTTTGCTGTTACAGCTTTTCTTAGCAAGATCATCACTTCTGTCACTACCCTTGCTGGCCTTTCTCTCTGGATTTGGTGGACCCCAAGAGACACAGCCCACATTAGTCTCCAGCTGTTGTTGGAGAAACCCAAGCAGTGATCACAAAGGAGCCGTTGTAGCTAAATAAAAGTTTCAAGAACAGCAGGATTTAAAAAGTCTTCTGAGATATTTCTCCTGTCATCCATTAACATTGGCTTGAGCAAAGCCTTGCTTACAGGATACAGCAGCAAAAAAGCATCTTCAGTTGGCAGAAGAAGGACTAACGCAGCAGTCTTGAACGACTGGCTGGGGACTGAGAGAACAGCCGAGAGCTGCAGCAAAGCCAGGAGCTATACATTGGCAAATGGATAAAAGGAACCAAGGTGTTATTTCTTGATGATGCCAAATTCAGGTGGGGAAGGTGTAAGCCAGCTCCAGATTGTGCCTGAGGAGTTCTGGAAGGAGCTGCCTCACAGTGAAGGAAGCGAAGGAGCTGCCTTACAGCCATGGGGTTGGGGATCTGGTTTTGGGAGCAGCAGCCGTGAGGCTGAGGGATCCCCCAGAGGCCATCAGAGATGAACCTTCCTGTGGTTTTGTGATGAAGGAAGCACAAAGAGCATATTTCAACTGAGATAGTGGTGAGAATTTGGGGAAACACCCTGCTGAGCATCCAGCATCCTTTGCAGGCAGTTTGCTAGTCCAGCCCCATCTCAGAAACATCAGCTGTGTTTTATTGTAAGTGGGCTAATGAGATTCACTCCCTAAAAACCCTCACCAGCCCACTCTCCAACTCGGCAAGAACGCGAGCGTAAAGATTCAGCAAGAATCTTCTCCCTCTTTGTGCAGTTAATATTTGAGTCTTGTGATTCCCTTTAGCCAGAGCCCCAGAGCGGGCACTGAAGGACAAAGCCTTGCTAGTACCACAGACTCCAACAGCTCTCAAGGAAAGGCAGGGGTCAATGGTTCCCTTCTCACACCCTCATCTCTGACAATTTGCAGAGATGAGGACATTGCAGTGCTTTTGTAAATATTACCCCAGACATTTAGCCAAATACTGGATGTTTTTCTCACCAAAGGAAAGATCCCAGTTGCAACATGGACTACTGAAACAGTGCTAAGACAAGTGCAGAGACTGGAGGTGTACCAGATCCATGTTTTAGCTTACCAGCTCCCCACTTGCAGTGCTGTGTCCAGCTTTGGGATCTCCAGCACAGGAAAGACATGGATCTGTTGGAGCAGGTCCAGGGGAGGCCACAAAAGTGGTCAGAGGGCTGAAACACTCCTAAAAAAGAAAGGTTGAGAGAGTTGGGGTTGCTTAGCCTGGAAAAGAGAAGGCTTCAGGGAGTCCTTACTACAGCCTTTCAGTACTTAAAGGGGACCTATAAGAAAGATGGAGGAAATCTTTTTAGCAGAATCTGTGGTGACAGGACAAGGGCTGATGGTTTTGAACTAAAAGAAGGGAGATTTAGACGAGGGACAGTGAAGAAATATTTTATACTCTATGTAAAAATGGTGAAACACTGGCACAGGATGCCCAGAGAGGTGGCAGATGCCACATCCCTAGAAACAGATGAGTTTGGAAAGGGCTCTGAGCACCCTAATCTGGTTAAAGCCCTCCTTGATCACTGCAGGGGGCTGGGCTAGATGACCTCTGAACTCAAATGATTCTATGATTTTATGATTAGAAGATTGTTAATTTGCAAGTTCTTCCTGGGAAAAGATCATGGAAGATTCGCTGGGGGGTTTACACAAGTGGGACAGGCACTGTCAGGCAGTGTGCAGGCAGAACCAACATGTACAGGACTGCTTTGCTTTGCTTTATGAGCTTTTACAAGCTCTGTTTTCTCCAGTGACACTTCTCACCCCTCTTTGCCAATTACAAAAGAAAAAAAAAAAATAGAAAGGCATTTGGGGAGGACCCAACTGCCTCAGCATAGAAAGCCTATAGCAGGAGTTCTCTTCACAGCAGTTGGGGCCTGGCAGGGCTGAATTTGCTCTCCAGCAAGATGAGGAATTGCTCCTTGGGCAGCGTAAATATTTCAGCAGAGTTTTTTTCCTGACACATTTAAGCACCCTGCACATTCCCACAAACTTGCCACCAATTCCCTGGAGTCCTATGCAGAAGCAAAGCAGCAATGAAGTCAAATTGTCACCAGTCTTCAAGGAAATATATTTTTTAAAAAGTGAGTTTGTTCACACTTTATGTGCTCCTAAAGCCTGGCTGGGTTCACAGAATCATAGACTCACAGAATCAACCAGATCATCCAGTCCAACCTATCACCCAGCCCTAGCCAATCAACTAGACCATGGCATTAATTGCCCCATCCAGTCTTGCTGTGAGGCACTTGGCTCTGCACTGAGGCCAGGCTGGGGCACACCGAAGCAGACACAAGGCAGGATGAAGTGCCTGCCTGAGCAGCACTTGGCTCCAAAGCCCCAGAGACACAGCTGAGGTGGTGTGTTCACAGCTTTGATCTGTGCACTGCTAGAGAGCTGGACCTTTGGGGGCATTGTGAACTCAGGTCCCTTGGGATGGTCAGCATAGAGTCTCATGGCCATTGGTCGTCAGAAGCTATCATCTGGGCTGGCAGCAGGGCAAAGCATCACACAAGTGGAGACCTTTGGTGCTTCCTGACTAGCAAGGGCTGTTAGAAACCACTGCACGGACATGCACAACATGAGTGGGCTGGAGACACTTTCCTACAGTCCCTGGGCAAGGGAAAATCAAAAGGGTCCTTGAGCAGAGAAGGCTGAAGTGACATGCTGAGGTGTGTGTCCCAGCTCTGAGTGTAGAGTAGATTAGGGTGAGTTACAAGCAGAAGAGACAAATATTGATCAGAAATGGCATTGGTAGAGCTGGTCCTGCCCCAGACCTGAGAGAGGTGATCTCTTGTGATCCTTTCCTATGAAATCTGCCAGTGGAACATAAAAAGAGTGATACACATTGCAGATTCACCAGCAACACACCAACAAGACATTATCATTGCATTAGCAAAGCTTCCCTCCCTGGAACTGCAACCAGCCAGGCCAGCAAGACATTATCCCATTGTCTTTGGAAACACGATGAGAAATCTTGTACAGTTTCCCTGCAAAGGACAAAGCAAACAGAGCTGGTTTCTGTGGCAGACACCAGGAATGTGAAAGGAGGAGAGGACTGGGCTTTGCCAGAGCTGGGTGATGTGAGGGAGCAGCGAGAGGTGCTAATGGAGTGTGGCTGAGGCCATCTCCTCCCCACGCTGGGTGCCTGCAAGACACAGCTGCTGCAGGACCACAGCCAGGCTGGGCTGGTGCAAGGCAACCCAAGTCCAATCTCTTAAGCAGGGAGAAACTACAAGAAAATGACATTTCCAGCTTCAGAAGACAGAGCATACTGGACAGGAGAAGAGCATACTGGACAGACAGATGAGGTGCTCCAAGGGGTGCTTGCTAGCAGCAAGTGGGAAAAAAGTGGCAATCAAAAGAAAAAGGGCAAGGATGTGGAGCAAAAGCAGAGATGGAGAGAGTGGCACAGCTCAGCATTCATCTTTCCCAAAGTGCTGGAGGACTCAGCCTGACTTGACATCTCTATCTTTTATCCCACAGGAGAGTGAGAGCAGCTCCAGGAGGAACAACCCTGTCCTCAGCAGCTTGTGGTCAACATTAAAAACAACCAAAAGTAGGCAGAAAGCAATCAAAGCCCAAGAGAGTGAGGTGAATTTCAACCCAGGTAGGAATTTCCTGGGAGACCAGTTTACTGGCTGCAAATGCCACTCTCAGAAAACATGAAAATGTTTCCTTCAGGAATATTTCAAGATTGGTGAAAAAAATTATGAATTTCCACTGGGAGAAGGAGTGGGAGAACCAAAGACATTTGTCTAGTCCCATTTCTGCCTTCAGGGAGAAAACAAAATTAATGGGCACCAGTTGAGCAGTCACACATCAAGCCAAGAAACCCCACTGAGCTCTCCTAAAGCTTTTTCCACCAGCTCTGAATATCTCTTCCTGTGGAAAAATGAAAAAAAAAAAAAATTAAAAAAAAATTAAAATCTGATGTTGTATTTTGCCCCAATTCAAGTCAACTATTGGCTACAAAATCACATTCTTAAGCATGGGGAGGGATTTCATTTTCCAGCTGGCAGCAGCAACCTTGCATCAGCAAAACCTGTGCTCTCTGCGGCATGCCCTGCCCTGCCTGCCCCGGTGTCGCCAGTTTAATTAGCTACCATCCCCAGTGCCAGCAGCTCAGCTTAACCTCACGTGAATCGATCCTGCTGTGCTGGCAGAGCTGGAGTCCTGCTCACACTGGGAAGAAATTGTTGTTTCTTCTCTCTGTACTTTTCCCCAAGACTTCATGCCTGGCAGAAATTGAAACTGTGAAGGCAGACCCGGGTGGATCCGTATCTGCTTCAGGCACACAGTCGCGTGTGGATTCGTACCTGCCTAAGGGAAATGAATCCTCCACCAAGTTATAAAATCATAGAATCATAGAATGGTCCAGGCTGGAAGGGACCTTCAAAGGTCATCTAGTCCACCCCACCCCCCCAAAGTCAGCAGAGACATCCACAACTAGACCAGGTTGCCCAGAGCCCCGTCTAGTTGAGGAACTCCTGATGCCTGGCTATCCAGGCTGTTGGTGTCTTCCTGGAAATAGAATTAATACTCACCATGGGCACTCGTGGCTGGACACAGGGAGCTGGGCCAAGGACATTTGCTTGCACGTTTTGCATGGTCTCAGACAGCAGAGGGGACTTGGAGAATACCTTGGAGGTGCTTGTTGAAGCAAGGTATTTCTTGCTTGGCTCCATGATTTGGATTAGGATCTTGTAAGAGCTAGGTCAAAGCACTAAAATGACCACTTTCCCTTTAGGTAAATGATCAGGGATCTCTCCAAAAGGACAGAAGACAGAAGAGATCTTTTCTCCCAAGAGGAGGAGGAGCAGTACTGCACCTACCAACATTTCCCTGAATCCTGCAGGTCTGTCCTGCTCCATTTCTTGGGGCTCAGCCACCAGCCAAATCTGCCCCATCCACGTCAAAACCACCTCCTCGTAGCAACAACAGGGAGATGGTTTCATCCAGCTCCGGGAGTGGAAATGGGGAGCAGGAGGGATACACAGGAGGGGGTCACCCTGCTGCTATGGAGTTTACCAGCCTTTTATGGTGCCTGATTTTTGTCATCTGCGAAGCTATCAACTGAAAATGTCAAATTAGTGCTGTTAGTCCACTGCGCGGCTCTTATCTGCGTCTCTCAGGATGGAAGACACTTCAAGATGATTATTGTTCCCCACTGCTCCTGAAATGAAATCGGCCCTCCCAGAGCGCTAAAAGGGAACCGAGAAATTGTTTGCCTGAATTTGCATGAAAAGCCTTGGAGACGTAATGAAAGGGGGTGACAGGCCCAGTGTCACCTTCTGCCAGCTAAGTTGATGGAAGGAAATTTTTCCTTTGCATTTCTGCTTCCTTTTAAGGCCTCAGTTCACTCTTCTGCCCCTTTCCTCCTTCCCCGCCCTTGAGCTCCTGAGCCCTGTGACCACCGTGGGCGCTGCCTGCTTTGGAACCTGGGTGGTATTTTGCCACCTAAGAAAGGATGCTCTGACCTAACAACCATGTGGGCTCTATTCCCAGTACCACAACAGATGCTGTGTGCCCAAGGACTGGCTCTCCCACCCTCACTCTGGCAACAAAGTGGGCTCCCCACAGCTCTGGGACATTTTGTCCCGTTGTAGGTTTTGCCCAGTTTAAGAAGTTTTTCACACTGGGAAGGGGAGCAATGACACAAATTCAAGTCCTAACTTCTCTGTCACTGCACCTTGTTATTTGCTTTTTGATCCACTTGACTGCAAGTAAGCCAGGGCAGCACAGTCTCACAGGACAGATGGACAGCTGTGTGCTTCCAGGGCTCCTTCTGGCTGCCGTGGGATCATCAGCTCAAACCTACAACGCCCTGCCTGGGCAGAAGCTTAACGACAGGGCTTTGCTGGCAAAGCATCTACAGCACCAAGGCAGGCACTGCTGAGGTTTGAGCAAGGAGAGGTTTCTCACAAAGCTGACTTTGCAACATTTTGGCAAACAGTTCCTGCAATGCTCAGATGAGACTCAAAAGTCCAAGTCCTACCTCACCCAAGTGTGTCTGTGTGTGTGTGCTTGCCCGTGCTTGGCAACAGGCAGGCTGCAGGCAGCTGGCTGAGGCTGAGCTGCAGCTGGCCTCCAGCAGTGACTCTGATCACAATTTATATTTTGTGAAATCACTAATTCCTGCCAGCCTGATGCTTACTGCCTTCCTCCAGCACTGCTTATCCCAGCTCCTGGCTTTCCTTCGGACCAGGAGCATCTTGCCAGATTTCACACTCGTGAAGAAGGCCTGGAAAGCATGGTGTGAACAGCCCAAAAGCACAGAAATCTGAAGGCAAATAATGAAATCACAGAAAACTTAATTAAAAGACAGAACCTCTTGATCTGTTCAGTGTGAGAGAGCAGACAAGATGCTCTTCCTCGCTTTTTTGTGGCAGTGCTTGGCCAGCTCCTCTCTGGCAATTGTGGATGCTGCTTTCCAAGAGTCCAGCCCCATTGGCTCCTCTGTTCCCAAAAAAGCTAATCCCACATGGATCTTTCCCCTCCTGTTTCCAGCCAAAGGGCCGATTGAGCGCCAGTACAAGTGCTCTGCATGGGTACAAATGCCTGAAGATGCAGGCACCCTAATCCAGTTGGTTTCTCTTTTGATCCATACACACAGAAACATCCCAGAGACAGGACCAGTTTCTGCTGGAATCACTTCCTCAGTCTCAGCTTTTATCCCTAAGCCTATTCCTGCAGTTCTGACATGGCACCTTCTGCTGCCAATTACCCATTGCAGGTCTCACAGATCACAGCCTGTCTAATGAGGAGGGGCTGTTCCCATGTGCTGACGTTGGCAATAAAAGGCAGAAGAAGGCAGAGGGAAAGGGCTGGTGAGCAATGTAAGCACCTACTGTGCCAGAGAAGGAGGTTCAAAGCATGATAACTTACTGCCTGGTGATTTCTTCCCCTCTCATCATTGCAGGGATTCAAACACTGAGAGTCAACAAACCCTGAAATCAGGCCTGAGGCAACACTGGGGGTGCAGAAGTTTCCAGCTCTATGGGTCAGTCCCACAGGATCCACATCCTCACCAACCAGCCACAGCCTCAAAACTCACTTGCTTCTTGATTGCCAAATTGGTCCCAGGTGTACCCATCCCTGAGGGGCTTGAAGATATCACCTTGCCAAACCAAGCAGACATCTTCAGGTTCACATAGCAAATGAACAAACCCAAGGTTTGAGGCATTGTGGTTTACTTAGTGGTGGAAAGTGGAGTTAAGAGATCAGCCCAGGTAAGGAGCAGAGGCAGAGAGGGATGTGTGTGAGATGCTCTGCCTGTTGTGATTCCTTTGCTTTAACAGTAGGCACAGGAGAAGGAGGGAACACCAGCTGCCACTACCAGCTGCAGCAGGATCTTTAGGGGTGATGCAATGGTGGACACATGGAGAATTCAAAACTGCATTGTCACAGGCTGCATTTAGAGGGTTCAATCCCAGCACCTTGGTGGCTGCAGCTCTGTGAAGTACTCAGCCAGACCTGGCAGCCCACATATTTTCCCATTTCCCTATCACCCTGCCTGACTGGTATTTTTGCCTCAACCTCCTTTGCCTCAGAACTCGTTTGGGGAGCTTTGGAAGGGCTTTAAAGCACAGTGGCAGCTCCACGGCCCCAGGGAGGTTTGTCAGGGCTGGCCTGTGGGGGCATCATGGCAGTGAGAGGGATAGGTGAGCATTCACACTGCAACATGCTCGTCCTGGGATTTCTGTCGACAGCAAGCCTCTGGGCGATGAAACATGATGGAGTGACCAGCATGTGCTGGACCATCCCTGTAGGATAAAAGCCAGTATGGGGCTCCCACTGTGGGGAATCAGGAGGACATCTCTAAGGCCTTCACTATCCCACACCACCACACATGTGCCTCAGCCCCAACAGAGCACACCCTCTCCTCTCCCAGCCTGACATCTCCCAGCTGCAAGGCGAGCAGCCTCTACCGCAGAAACAAGGTCCCACAGATGGTTCTTCAGGTGTCTGCCTGCTTTTGACTCCTCACAACTGCTTGTGACTCCTTGCAACATCTGCCTCCCCTCGCAGAGACCAGGAACCCATGGCCCTGCAGCCCCCCACCCTGGGCAGAGTCACACGTGAAGAGTACAATTGGAAGCACACGAGTGTCTTTGTGCCAGTGCTTGGAGAATCTGTGCTGACACATTCTCACTCTTCCCTATTTTTTCCATCTAAAGCAGCACAGTGGGAGTTTTCTTGCTGCTTCACCTCCCACAGACAAACGAAGGTGGGATGTTGTGTAACAGGTGCCCTCAGAGAGGGAAACTGAGTCACAGCACCAGGGCTCGGGGTCCATCCTCCCCACTTTGCTGGAGGGGGACAAGGGAGGGCAGTGTGCAAGCCCAGCTTGATCATCACTCAAGCCAGAGGACCCTCCTCTGAACTAGGGCTGGGGCGCAGCAGGGTGCCTCCCTGCAGCAGACCCTGTTGCCATGGCGGGGAATAAACCTGCCTGGAGCCAGAAAGAGGAGAATGTGTAAACAGCCACCGCATCCCTGGGAAGGCTCAATTCGCAGCGGCTGGCTGCGNGTGTGTGTGTGGCTGGAAATTAGCAGAGAGCTTTTGGAGTCAGATCAGAGAGTCAGAGAAGGAAATGATAAAAGCTCTTGTGATTTGGTGCTGGAATAAAAGCAGCAATTACAACGGGAAACTGTATACGTAGCCAAGGAAAGCTAGACAGTGGTCATTATGCTATGGAAGATGTGAAATGTTAAGGACAAAAAAAAAAAGAAAGTGAGATGAAAATGTCAGGGGAAACCATGCCTGGAAGGGCTAAGGGCAATAAGAGTGCAGTTTTTAAAATTGTATTTGCATTATTACAGACAAATGCTTAACAGAGATGGCAGAACTGCTGATGATGATACGTAACAGAGAGAAGCAGGCAGTAAATATTTCTGTTTGGTATTTGGAAATGAGCAGGCAGCTATATTTGTCTCATGTCAGGCTGCTGAAGTGCTTTGTAGTTCATTAATGATGTCGCCTTATTAAACATCATCCACCAGGGAAAACCACTGGGGAAGCAGCAGGCCAGGGTGCCTCAGCTCCATGCTCTGCCCAGGCTGTGATCATGGGTCTTGGAACAAAGCCCAGAGCCAGGGATGTTACAGGAGGTAAAGAGAGGGTGTTAAAGGTGAATTGGCTCCTGGAGAAGGGATGTGGGGTGACCCAGATCGGTGCCGCCTGCTCATCCTGACTCTAATCCTAAGCAAAACAAAAGAGAAGCTGATGTAAGATTCAATTAATAAAGAATTAAAGGATAGAAATCTAATTAATGCCAGTTCATGTGCTTTATGGAAAGTAATGTCTTGTCAAACAAAGCTGGCTGGTTTTGTGAGGGGGTGATGAGCCAGGTTAGCGGAGGTGATGGTCTGCTCCATCAGCACATGCTTTGTGGGGCCCCAGCTCTGAACTGGAGTGTGTCCTGGTCCCCCAAAACTGCTGTAATGCCCTTTAACACGGGGCATGAACTGCGATGAAATCTGGGCTCCGAGCATTGTTGGGACATCACCCTGCACAGCCCCAGCTCACCTGGGCTCCTGGCCCCACTGGCATCCTGTGGCTGTGGCAGGGGCATGTTGACACACAGAGGGATCTGACAGCCCACGAGCTCTTAACGAGGTGGCGTTTCCTGTGTTAATTGAGGCAGAAGATCCTCAGCAGCTGCCTCTCCCAGCCGGAGGTGTCCCTGCTGTCCCACCTGATGTGTGAGCTGAAATGACCTCTGCTCAGCTCCTGCTCTTTGCACAGCCCCCCCACCCACTCGTTTCCCCATTTTTTTCTCATGATTCCCTTCTTTTCTCCTCTTTGGTTTGATCAGTAGCTTTTGTAGCCAGATTCTGGAGGCACACTAAGTACCACGGGTGCCTGTTGCAGGGGAAGGGAAGCGTGTGTATTGTGGCTTCCCCTGCACTCACAGGGGTGCACAGGAGGAGTTGAGGGGCTGGGGGGGACTGTTCTCTCTCTGCATGCCAAGCTTATGTGCAAATGGGTGCTGTCTGCAGGCACGTAGGCTGTGCCACTGGTAGCAGAGGACATCTGTTGGTGAGCAGCAGTTGGTCACTGTGCTCTCTTTGCCACATGGGCACACTCACAGCTCTTTGCCAGAGACTGCACCTTTCTGGCATGCTGCACATAGCTCTGCTTTCAGTCCGCAGGAGGAACTGTCCTTACAGAAAACACAAAGGTGGTAGTTCTGATGCAGCTGGGCATCACCTTGAGGTGAAGCACTGGAGAGAGACTGTGAGAGCTGTTTGCAGGGCAGCGCAGGGAGTCCATTCATCAATGAGAAGGAGATGGCGAGAATCAGTTCAAGGCACTGATTGGAGGACAAGCAGGAAGCATCACAGCAGTCCCAGCACATGTGGGAGCACTCTGGTGCCATGAGGCCCTGCAAGGCCCCATCCCCACGCAGCTGTCCCCTCCCGGTGGAGCACGTCCCCAGGTGGGGAGCACAGAGGGACATCTGAGTCTGTTTGTGCTCTGAGGCTCAGCCCATTTCAGTCTCATTGCGATTCCACGTCCTCGTGGTGTCTCCTGACACTGGATCATTTACAATGCCCAGGAGGCAAATACAATGAGTCATTATTATTAGTTAATGAAGCATCCAAGCACTAAACCCATAGTCTGAAGAACGGATAAAGAGCTCAGGCTGAATCCGATTTACCATGCATCTCACTGGCTCCTCTGGCAGTGACAGAGCCACTGCCTGCTGCAGCCCCTCGGCCCCTTCCACGCCATGTGGGTACAGGCAGTAGCCAGGCATTGCCAGGGAGTGGGGTTGGGAGCATCCATCCTGCTGCCAGAGCCAGCGAGTGGTGCTGGCTGTCCCCACTGTGTCACCACACAGACCAGAGATCACCAATAAGGCACCAGTATCCCCCCTCCAGCAGTGCCATGGGCTTGCACAGGGCTAAGCCCTGAAACAGTGATGGCTTCAAAGCATCAGCCCCAGGGGACAAGGGACCTGGGGAGACACAACTATTTGCTACCCACAAGCAAAGTGGGTTGCTACCCCTTGCAAGGGGTCTGAGGGAGGCAGAAGCAGGGCAGGGGAGGGCTTGAAGGACACAGGACATCCTTGGCTGGCAGCATGGATAACACAGAACCTCTCAGGCTATGTCTCCGTTCCCAGAAGGATAAATATTTGATAACAAATTACTTTGAAGATAATCCACTTAATCCTTTGCCATGTCTCCAGGTTTCACTGTAATTAAAGTGTGATTAATTTTCTAAAGAAAAGCTAAAACCCCATGCCTTTCCTTGCCCTCTCTCCCCAGGGTGCAAGGGATGGGCTCAGCCCAGTGACATGGACAATGAGGTCCTTCCAAAACTGCTGCTGGTGGCCAAGCAAAACCCAAATTTGGATCAGAACACATCCTGCACAGCTCAAACCACCAAGCTTAGAGCAAGAGCATGAAAGACACATGTGCTTCTGGCACTAAGAAAGACTGACACAGGCAAGCAGCCTTCAAGACATATGTCCCTGGACAGAGAAAGGACATTTCACCTCATCAGCTCCCACCAAAGTCTTGTCCCAGCCCCTCACCTCTAGCCATTGTTCCCTGCCCAGAGCAGCTGATGTCCCACTGGGGGATACGAAGCTGGTAGGATACTTAGTCCATGCTCATCTGCATCTCCCAAGGGCTGATGCAGCTCCACACTGGAGGTTTCAACCCTTTAACCCCAACCTTCACTGAGGCAAAAATGTGTTGTAGTGGCTACACTGGTGGTGGGAGCTGCTGGTGCAGAGCCAGCCTGGGCTGGGGAGTAGTGTGCGGAAGGGAGGTGCGTGGGTTGTGCCCCACTGATGAAACAGAATCACCTTTCCACTCCTCAAGTGCCAAGCCCAAGGTTGACTCAGTTGATCAAAAATAGAGAGTGAGGGGAGGTGTGAAAGTCAGAAAAAAGAAAAAAAATATAAAAAGGAAAAAGAAAGAAAGAAAACACAACCAACCTGACTAAGGCAAGCTGCACCCACCTCCCCCAAGGTCCTGGAGCCCAGGGAAGGGGAACTTGGCACACGTTGGAGTATTTCAGAGCTGAGCAATACCTCCAGGGAGCCACACTGACACCTCCCTGATGATCCCAGATGTGGCAGCTCTGACTCGATGTCACACCATGGGAACATTAGTTTGCTTTGCCCACATCTCATGAGGACATGGATCCTGGCTAAAACTAACTCTACTCCTTCACTGCACCAGTCTTTGTGGGATTCTTGTTATTATCTGTCCCAGGATAATTGTGTCTTCAGGTCAACCCTGTTAAGAGAAGCTTTGGAGCTTTGTGGAACAGGAAAACTCCTTTGAGTACAGGGAGCGTGGGAGAGCAGCAAGGAGCTGTCAGGTGGTTGAGCCCAGGCTCAGCTGTGAGGATGCAGATGAGGCTGCATTATCCAGAATATTGTGTTTTGCTATCGAATCCCAATAGCTGCCCAGTGCTTCTGAAGCAGCAGAGCAGACACCTCGCTGCAAGTGAGGATGCTGCCCTGGGGCTGCTTCTGCAAGCAGGCACGTGTGCATGGGTGTGAAAATATGCTGAAGAGAAGGAGCCAGTTGGTGAAGGCTGTGAAATTGTCAATGGAAAAGAGTTAATGCTGCTGAAGGATTCAACAGAGATGGCAGCTTCACTGCTGGGATGAATCAAAGAGCTGTGTCAGCCCTTGATTGTCGCTGCCCGCACGGCCAGTGGGGTATGTGCTGCTGGAAGCGGTCAGTGTGCTGCTCTGAGCTCTCAGAGCAGGGAGTTTTTTTTCCAATAAAACACCACTAGCCTTCACATCAGAAGGCCCAGGTTTTCCATTAAATTATAATGATAAGGAATAAAAGTCAGCACACTCCTGAGTTTGGGTGTTGGTTGTTTTTTTTTTCTCTTGCAGGTACTCAGCACGGTGCAGTCTGCAAGGTAAGTGAGCTCTGCTCTGCATACTTAGCCTTCCTGTACCCCGAGGTAGCCCTGAGGAAGGCAAGAAACAGTTCCTTTCATAAGCCTCTCTTCCTTACTCTTTCCTTCCCCTTTTCCTCTCACTGAATTCAGATTCCCAAGCAAAAACAGGCCAAAAAAACCCCCAAAAAAACAAACAAAACCCAACAAAATAATGATGATCACTGATTGAGCCCACACCCTTCTCCTGGCTACAGCAAGAAGCTGGAGTTTTTTTGAGCAGCCCACTAGGCTTTCTGCACTTCTCTGTCCTCTTACAGCACCTGGATGAGCTATACTGAAAAGACCAGGAGAAAAGAGGTTGAAACCACCATCTGCCTCAAACAGCCCCTCCAAAAGCTGCTTGGCAGTGCAGGAACCTCTAAAGCCTTCCCCTGTCTCCGTGTCCTGGCTGGTAATGACATGCAGTGGACAGCTTGAACATCCTCACTGTCCCTTGAGCCCTAGGATGCCCCTAAGAGCTGTGCCCACACTGAGGCAAGTCGAGGTCCACCTAAGGCAATGGTAGAAGGCAAGTTTTGTATTTATTTCCCTTGGAACCACCTCCTTAACGGGCACTTAACATTATGCTTAAGTGACAAGAAATGGCACACTTTATTTAAGAGCAGGCACGAGGAACAGTGTAATTCCCTATAGACTAATGGTGCATTTCTCCTCACAGACAGCCAATTAAATATTTAATCAGCACAATAGCCAGTTAAGTATTGTATATGGGCATAAATACAACCCAATACATTTCCACGCCACATTAAGCTGAAGCTTGTAGACACTTGTCTCCCCAGCATCAGGCACGACAGCTCGGTCAATGCATCCTTCGAAAGCAGATTCTATTTATTTTCTGTCATATTAACCAGGCATCATTTCTATCCTGTCCCAGCCAAGTATATTAACTCTTCAGCAGCACCGTCTGAATAATCTGCATCAAATTGTGGATTAGGGGAAGACTGTCGCCTTCCTGGCAGCAGCTGTCTGTGAGCTGACTGCAAATTTCCATGAATAATTTCTCTTTGGGTCACATCCTGGAGCTGCAGCAGCAGCAGCTGAAGGGCCACGGCTCTCTGTGCTTTAGAAGAGACAGAGGATTCAGCAATTAAAGACACAAGACAGAGGAAAAGGGGAAAGAAAAAGAATTCTGCTTCTTTTCATTCAGTGGAGAGGGTTGAGGTTAAAAAGACATCAAAAAGCAGGTTTTCAGACAGGACATCACCACAGAGAGGGAGGGATGGGGCTTGCGCACCCTCCTGAATCATAGAATCATAGAATGGTAATGTTGGAAGGGACCTCAAAGATCATCTAGTTCCAACCCCCTGCCATAGGCAGGGACTCCTCCCACTAGCACAGGTCACTCAAGGCTTCATCCAACCTGGCCTTCAACCCCTCCAGGGAGGGAGCAGCCATAACCTCCCTGGGCAACCTGTACCAGTGTCTCACCACCCTCACTGCAAACAACTTCCTCCTAACATCCACTTTCAATCTCCCCTCTGACACTTCAAACCCATTGCCCCTTGTCCTGTCATTGCAAGATCTTGTCAATAGTCCCTCCCCAGCCTTCCTGTAGCCCCCTTCAGATCCTGGAAGGCTACTCTAAGGTCTCCTGGAAGCCTCCTCTCCAGGCTGCAGAGCCCCAACTCTCTCAGCCTGTCCTCATAGCAGAGCTGCTCCAGCTCTCTGAGCATCTTCATGGCCCTCCTCTGGACCCGTTCCAACAGTTCAGTGTCCTTCCTGTGTCCTGAGACACACTGGAGCACTCAGTCTGGGCTCTTGGTGGAGGCATGGCATGGGCTGCGGCTGTATGATTTCCTGAGGGCAAGCAAAGCCAGCCCCAAGGAAAGCAGTGATGGATTCACAGCCAGTATGGTGTGTAGAGAGAGAAACATTCATTCCATCTTCCCACCATCTGGGAGATGTATTCATTCCACAAGTGTCTTCTTTCAGGCTTGTTTGCTATTCGGCTTTCTTTCAGCTTCCACTTCCCAGGCTCTCATTGGCTTGGTTATAAGGGTAAGGATAAATCTATTTATGGTACATTGTTGCAAAATTAATCAATAAACCTGAAGGAAACACGAGGCCAAATCCTCAATGACTCAAGCAGGTGGCTTTGTGTCAGCTGCAGTGGGTGCAGCCTCCCTGCATTTCTCAGGTAAGCACCGTTTGCAGGGGGAAGGGTCATTCACAGTACAGAAAGTTAAGCAGGATGGATTATTCATAGTATCACTGAATGATTTAGGTTGGCAGGGACCTCAAAGATCATCTAATTCCAACCCCCTACACAGCTGTTTTTTGCAGTTTGGTTTTTTTTTTTTTTTTCCTGGCTTCTGAACAACTTCAGGTAAGAGTCAAAATCCTCTTTTCGGTTCTGTAAGGCATGGTGATTGTTGCTGGCAAAGCAACGAGAAAAATACGAGTCCCTGCTCGTGGAGATAAGCTGCTCTTGGACAAGGGCTCTTTGCCTGATTTCAAGACAAGCACATAACACAGGGCATGCTGTGATACAGCACCTAAACGTGGCCAGGGGCTGAGCAATTTGTAGTGTTCCACAGCACCTCCCCTGCTCATGGCATTCCCAGGGCTCTGCAAAGCACTGAGCCTGCACAACGCTGGCAGAGGAAGCAGGTGCCAACCTGCCTCACTCTACGATGGAGCTTCCAAACATTAGGAACCATTTAGCTAGAGAAGCACCAGGGTAGGACCTGTAAAATGCCTGTTAAAAGGCTTTCTAAGGTTTGTGAGCCTCTCAGGGCTGAGATAGAGATTGTGAAAGGGTGGTGGGTAAAGAAAGGTCAAACTATGGGAGGGACATCAGGGTTTGGTTAGGTTTGTCTATCTTAGAATAGCTTCTCTATAAATTTGTTATGTTATATAAAGGTTTGTGGAACAGAAAGACTACCTGGCTTGCTGGAGACAGTGGGTATGCCAGCACCATCTTGGCCCCATGACGAAAGCCCACAGGCTTGACCAGGCTCAGAGGATTCATACCTTTCCAGCGAGCTGTGGTGATCAGCCAGGGCTGTGATGATGGGCTTTATAGCCTCACAGTGCTCTAATCTGACATGTTATCCCATCCTCAGCCAGGCTGTGAGCACCCCTGTGTCAATTACCTCATCTCAGATGAAGCACGGAAAGGCTTTAAGGCACATGAATGCCCTTAGTTCTGTGCCTGTTGTCTTAATTACAACCTCGTATTCTTCAAAGGTTAATTTCATCCTAGACATGGAGAAGAACTGAGCTGCGAATCTTCCCTTAAGTACCCTCAGCCACCTCCGCTGGCTTCCTACTAATAAATTTCCTCCCATCAAAAAACAAAACAAAACAAAACAAAAACCAACAGTAAAAAAACCCCACACCGAAAACATCACAGACAAGTGCTAAGGGTTGTTTCTACTTTTCTGTCTTTGTTGCTCTTAGTTCAACCTCTGCAACAGCTGCCAGGAGCCACAAATCACCATGCACAACCTTGGAGCTGGGGATCACTGTCCTGTAAAACAAATATCTTCCAGATTTTTTGTAGCTCCTAATGCTGGTTACAAACTGTTGGTTGTCGAGTTCCTCCTCTTCTCTTCCATTTATTTCCCAGCCCTGCATCTCTGCTACTTCTTGTCTGCTATATATCTCCAATTTATTGTTATTTCTTCCCCCCCCTTTGTTTTAATAACTCTTTTACTGTGAATTCTTGTAAAAACAGCTGCTCTAGCCAGTAAAAAAATGAAAAAAGGAAGAATATCTGGAAACAGATGCCCTGGCATTGCTTCAGCTGTAATCTGCTAGATTTATAATTCCTCTTTGGTTCAATATTGATTCAGAATAAAGCAACTGGAAACACACTGGCAGCTTGCAGATTTTGTAGTCGTCTTCTATCTTTCTTCCCTACCATGACATTTCTTTTCTCTTCCTCTGCACAACTGAAATAGACAGAGGAGCAAACCAATGCAAGCTGATGAGAGACACCCAAGTGTTCGTGGAGCAGAGTTTATGTCTGCAGAAGCTGAAAGGAATGTTGTCAGCTCATTTTTTATTGTTTAAAGTTCTTTCCTCTTGCCCAGCATTATCTACATCTTCTCAGTATCCCCCTTTAAGTCACTCCCCTGTAGTTCAGGGACTTATAGGGCTCCTGAGGCTCACAGAGAGGGGACGAGAACCCAGCAGCCCCAGGCCAGGGCATGATGCCTGCCATAGGATGCATTTGTGGTTGTTGGGTGTGGGAACCCAGGGGGCAGGCACTGGGGCTCCTTCTCAGCCCTTCTGACACCAAATGGCTGCACAGGGCTTAGGAAGTCCCTTGACAACACACTGAAATGGAAACATTGGCATTTCCCTTCTGTAAAATGCCTTGAGAGCCCTCAGAGAAGGGCAAGAGAAAGCTATTAGCACACTTCTTTCAGTTCTGGACACACACATGGGTTCATGACGGAGATTCATTAGGCTTATTGCATAGTCTGCTAGACACACTTATGAGAGCAAGTGGCTCTGACACAGCTCTCTAGTAAGATCTGCACTCTTCCTGCTCTGCCTTGGTCTGTCTTCATGTATTTCTAGGAGGAAGGGGCTGCTGGACATGATGGTACCTGGAGAAACAGCCCACAAATTCAAAGGACGATCCACCCTTCTGCAGTCCCTATGCAAGGAGCAGGGAAATGTGGTTTCCTTCTAGTTGAGAGTATCTATTCTCCAGTGCTGGACACGTTTGCTGTGTACTCATGAGGTCCTGCTTTGTTAACAGTGGGTAAAATACCCTCCAGAGGAAGGAAGGGTTGATCCCTGCAGCAGTGTGTCAGCAGGAGCGTGCTGTGCTGGGGCTCTGCCAGGAGCTGGCACGAACCCAAGGTGGCTCTCAAACCCTGGTAAATCACAGTAACTCTTCTCCCTTCTCAGACACCCCAGCAGCAAGGCAAGGCACTGCTCTCTGAACTCTGGTTCATTCAGTTCCTCCCCCACACACTCTCCCAGGCAAACCCACTCATCAGCTCCAGGATGAAATCCACAAGTCCCAGAACTAATTTTTATTTATTTAATTTTTTTTCCCCCAGAGTCCAAGAAATTAAGGAAGCAAACACCAAATTTGCAGCTAGGCATGCTGGGGCACAGCAGACCACAAACAAACACTCCCCTTTTGCCTCTTGTTTAGTAATAGGGGGCTGCTGGTACCATGTCTCTGACCCTGGCCCACCATGACATTTACCACACATCTCAGGCCAAAGGACATTTGTGGCTCTTGTTTCCCCTCTGCTGCCTCTCCATGACATGGACAGGGCTCGGCCTCAGGTGTCCCTGGGAGGATGAATTGTCCTGACTCCACTGAAGCTTGTAGGTGTTTTTCCCAGGATGGAGAGTCTGGGGGAACCCCATGGGAAGTGTTGTGCCTTGCCTCTGTAGTGCAAGATGATGGTGATTAGCAGACTCGAAGAAGCTGCCAGCTATCTTTCATCCTGCTGTATTCTCTGGGAATGAGTCAGAAACCTCTGCACAGTGCCTTCCTCAATAGGCTCAAGTCTTAACCATAGGGCTGCTGATCCTCAGCAACAGTTAACAGTGATGTGATAAGACACTCATAGCCTGGGGTGTCTCTGGTGTCTCATCAGCCCTGCAGATTCACCTTCTAAGCAACACAGGTACAGAAGATGCAGAATTGTGCTTCCCAGGCTTCTTCCAAAGCTAGCATCCTCCTCCCTTCCTACACCTACCCCAGCTGAGCACTGATGGTTCCATGACCTCCTCCCTGTAGAAGAAGCCTGTGGAGCACAGGTATATTACCAGCACTAAGAGCTTCTCACAGGGAGTTCTTCTGGTGGTCCCAGGTTAATCACCACCTCTCATGAACACAGGTTGCTCTTCACTGCTCCAGGACACTTGTGACCAGCTGGGCTGCCTCACAGGGCAGGAGGAGAGGAAGAAGGAGGATGGGAAAGATGGAGTATAGACTGCAGAGGGAGGGGAAGGAAAGGTGTTTGAGGCCTTCAGGATGAAGACAGCACTCTTTGAGCTGAGGTTCAGCTGTGCAAACATCTGGTCCAAGTGAGTCACTGTAGCATCTTCTGTAGCCAAAGTGTGGGGGGGGAAACCTCAAAGGAGCACCTCCCTGTTAGAAATGCCTGTTGGGACAGGGTCTTCCAGAGAGATGATTGCCTCTTCATTGACTTACGTGTATTAGAGTCAGAGAATAATGGGATTTTGGTTGAAGTACAAGGGAGGGGAGTTGTACAATTCCTTACACAATGTCCTTGTGTGTCTCAGAGGCCAGAAGTGTTAGCAGACTGTGAAGCAACCCTAGGGGCACTGAGCTGAAGAAAGGAAACAGGAGGGTATCCAAACAGCTGACTTTGTGATAGGAGTTCACCTCTAAAAGATAAAAAAAAAAAACTGAGAAAACACACCAAGCATCAGAGGTACTCCATCACTGACTGATGGTTACCTGGAGCCACACAGCAGCCTGGAAGCATGAAGTGGAGGACAATGTCTTTGAGATGCAGCGGAAGTGCTGCCCTGCCCTGGTATAACTCACCCCATGGGCCTGAGCTGCAAGCTCCCAGGAGCACAGACCTCTTGACTCTTCCAGTGCTTCACCACAGGTGAGTACCACAACTCCAGTGGTGCATCTGACCTCCCAAAGTCATCCTCTTGTCCCATCCTGCACAGTGTATGCCTTGTTTTCCAGATTCTCAAACTGTTTTTTTCTGCCTTTCTTTTTAGAGACATGAAATAAAGGACAAAGGACCTGGTTTACTTCTGTCTCTTGAACACAAGAGCCCTTGGAGAGGACCTATTTTAAGAAAGGAGAGCCTTCCCCCTGCTGGAAAAGTGGTTGAGGAAGGGCAGGCTCAGCACTGTGCCCCCCAGTTGGGCACTTGAGACACCTGCTAGCAGCCACTCCAGTCACCAAATGCTCATCCAGCAATGGCAAAAATCAATGTCTGCAAGACATGCCCCAGCAGGATTCATGAGGAAGGTGAAGAGATGTGTGCCTGCAGAAAAGTCCCCACCACAGACATCCTGTTCTGGCTCTCTGCTCAGGTGACAGCAATGTCACCTTCTCCTTGGAATGGGCACTCCATGGGCAACAGGTATAGAATCAGTCAGTTGGAAGGGACCACAAGGATCATCCAGTTCCAACGCCCCTGCCATGGGCAGGGACACCTCACACTGGATCAGGCTGGCCAGAGCCTCATCCATCCTGGCTTTAAACACCTCCAGAGATGGGGCTTCCACCACCTCCCTGGGCAACCTGTTCCAGGGTCTCACCACATTCATGGACACATGCTGGGTGGTTCAGATTCCCTCCAAGCCTGGAGATCTCACACTTTCAATCCACGGGGCTAAGGAAGGTTCCCATGAAAAGGGCAGCCCAGATAGTCACTTTGTTTTCAGTAAGAAAAATCCAAAGCTGATTTTATGTCAGATGCAGAAGGCAGGGCAGGATCCCACAGAGGCCATTTGGCACATTTCATTCTGTGCTTAGCCCCAGGCTAGTGCTTTACAGACACCTCACCTTGGAAAGCTCTGGTGTGCCTGCTCCAGCCCTGCCTGACAGGTCATTCCTTGCTTTTTTTTCAATTCTTCACTTGGGAAGGTGTTTCTTGACATCTGTTCTGAACTTGATTCTCCTCTATTTACTTTTTATAGCCCTTGATCCTTTTCCTTTGGTGGGGCTGAGTGCAATAACTCGAGATGATATTATCCATATCACTTAAGTTTTTATGCGCTTCACTTAAATTTTCTCATAACCATCTTTATTTTTCCCTTTCTCCTGGTTATCTTCAGCACTAGGTATTTTAGTGCTGGGTTAAACATCTTTATCATTCTTTCCCCTTTCCATAAGGTTATTTTCAATGGTGTAAGCAGACTTTGTCATGCTTGGCAAATGACCTGTTAAAAGAGAGCTTGACCACATAAGTGTTCTTGATCCACTGCATTTCCACACTGGAGAAGACCTCACATCCGAGGGATGCTTCTGTCACCCCAGAGTGCATCCAGTGAGCTGGAAGAGAAGACCTCTCCTCTAGGCTCAGCTCAGTGATGCACAAACTACTCATGTTCATAGGAAAGCTGAAAACCTCCCTTGAAATCATCTCTCTATCACCCTTGTATATGCACTGGAGAACCTCTTCAAGTTCCTCTTTGCTAAAACCATGCAAGCCCATGACAAGAACATTTCAAAACCCAGCACCTGTTCCAAGCACTAATGACCACTGTGGGGAACAGTCAGAAAAGTGTGGCTGAAGGCTAAGATCTTCAAAGCTGCCTTAGTTATTAGAGTGTGAGTTTCCAAATACCTGGAGGAGCACGGGAAACTTTGGCCTCAAAATTCAGAGTGTGCTCAGAGAGTCAGAGAGTTTTGGGGACATCTTGACTGCAGCCTGCCTGGCTGGCTCCACTGGACTTGGAATCAGTCAGATTCATTGCAGCAGCTCTGAATTCAGAGCAGAGGGAGCAGACAAGGCTCATTGACTATTCCAGACAGAAAGACTGCAACAACAGTTGCAGTTTCCATTTTTTTTAAGAACAAGGTTACTTGAGTAGACAACTAGGGATAGACCCTCTGCCTCCTCATCCTCAAACTGAGACCCACTGATAATTATGCATAAACTGTCAGGGTTTCTTGGAGTAAGCAATGCGAGAAGGAAAGCAGCCTGACATGGTTTTGTGCAAGGCTTTGCCTGGAGCAGTGAGATCCTCGCTGACCACCAAAGCCCAGGGGGGAGAGCAGCGACTGTTCAGCCCCTGCAAAGCACAGCAAGGACTTTTTCTCCTCAGTCACTAATGGTCCTGCCAGTGGAGTAGCCTAGCCCAGAGGTGGGCAATGGATCCAGGTTACTCCTGGGGAAAAGCACATTCCCATGCAAATCCAGTCTCTGGGTATGTTGGTGCATCTGTTTGCAATGTGGGATGCATGAAGCTCACATCCCTCCTTTCTTCACTCTCTGCTCTAGTGTTTATCCTCCCAGCAAGCTATCACCGCCTTGTCCTCCAGGACTGTGCTTTAACTGAGACATCAGCAATTTCCCCTGCCACAGGCTATCACTGAAATTACCCACCTGATTTAAGACCAGGGGAGTTAAAAGACTGTTCTGCTTTGAGAAACTCTTCCGACAGCTTGGTTTGCACCTCTCCGGGCGGCAGGCAGACTCAGCCACTCCTTCCCCTCTGCATCAGGCTGGAGGAGCAGTTGCAGGCAATGTCACCACTTCTCAAAGCAAGACCCTGAAGCATCCAGCTTCAGCCACCTTCTCCTGCCCCACATTGCATTCGGGCTGTTTGTCCCAAGTAAATGCAGGCAGATTTCCCTGTTGACCATGGGAGTTTTGCTTGCTCAGGTACATCCACTGGGGATATCAGCATTTTTATTTACTTCTCTGCTAAAAAGCTGTGCATTGGGCTGTCCTATGTAGATAAATACCTCAGTCTGTCACACCACAGATAAGCTCCCTAACTTGCTTCCTAGCCCGGGGACAAGGACTCGTGGATGGCAGTGCTGTCTCTCCATCCCTTGGAGAGATAGGGATAGGGTTGGATGCCCTCCCGCAGTGCCAGGGCTTGCAATTTCTTTTTAAAAGCCTGTAATCATCTCCACTTCTCTGAGCTATTCAAGCGTTTGCATTGTTTCACAGCATCTCCAGTGCTGGCTGGAAGCAGCCCCAGGTTTTAGGAGAGCCCAGCAGGATGTCTGTGGGGTGCCACATTGGCAGGCAACCCCCACAGAGCAGCAGAGGAGGGCTGTGCTCCTGCCAACCGGTGAGTCGGTTCCTGGGCATTGCTTTTAATCAAGAAAGAAAAAGGGGAACAAATCAATTCTGTTCACATGAGATTTGAGCTGAACTTCAACCAATAAACACTGAAGTATAAAGAAATGCCAGGGAAAAAAAAAAAAAATCCTGTTGTGACACAGCCATGACTGAGGTTCATCCATTTTTAAATTTTTTTTTTTCCCTTTTCTCCTCTTGGTTAAAAATGAGATTTTCAGAAAAGAAAAAGGATGACCAGCGTACAAACATCTACTCAAAAACCCACCCAAAGGACAAGTGGAGAAGCTGACTTTCCTTATGAGTGCAGCTATATGATACAGGGCACAGCATGAACAGAGACCTGGACCAAAGTTTCCCACTCCATCCCCCAGAATGGTAACATCTACCTACAGCATCTCTGAACCTCAGAGTAAAACTTAACAGACTCTTGTGTGGCATTTTGCTCCCCATTTACCCCTCAATATTAGAGGCAGGTATGCCATCCCTCCATCAGTATTTTCTCCCTCTAACCCATGTCATTAAGCTGGCACAGCAGCCTGGGACACAGAAAGCCACTTCACACTTGAGGGGGATCACATAATCATACAGCTTTCTTGCAGGGCTGGAAAGGATTAAATATTTCTCATTGCCTATCCCTGCAGCAGCTCCAGGGTCAGAATCTGGCCCTTCACACAAATCAGTCTTTGCCCTGAGGAGCTGCAGCCAGAGAAGACCAGAAGGCAGGAGGGCATTGATTCCCTACATCTTTGCTATCTTGTTTCCATGCTGTCATGCCATCTGTGGGCTTTATCCTGGGAACTCCTGTCACATTCCTATTAGCATTTTGCAATGCACTCTTGCCCTTTGCTAGAATCCCCTGACCAAGTTCCTGTGCTCCACATCCTTGATCCAAGGCTTCATGATGGTGCTACCCACTTTTGCTGCACTCTGCCCTGCAGCATCTCAACACATGAGCTGCAAACTGGCAATCCAGCTCGCTAGCAAAGAGAGCTTTCAAACAGGGATTGAGCTGCTATTAATTTATCCTATATTTGTTTTGAAAAGATGCCTGGGGAAGGTACACCATTTCCCTTTCCAGTTACAGGCTTAACAGCCACAGGCTCTCTTCTTTCTCAGAAACATAAATCCATGTTTATTTTGCATGTACCAAATTAATCCCCAAGGCCAGAATCAGAGCTCTGTCTCCACCAAAACACTTCAGGAGAAAGAGAAGAGGGAAGAATGCTGGACCTTTGATAGAAGAAACACATCTGTTTCTCTGGGACTGAGGCATTTGCGTGTGGTATAAATGATTTTACTTGCTAACCCCAGCAGAAGTCACTTTGTCTTAAAGCAAGAAGGAAAGATCTGGAGCATCCATTTCCAGTGTGATCACTGAGGAGCAGTCAGACTCCAATTCCTGTGAGGTTCTTCAGAGGCTTTGATCAATCAGGATGCTGTCATGCACAAAATACTGATCTACCTGCAGCACCCATCAAATTCCGTTCCCGGTTACAACTCATGCAACTCTGCCGAAGTCAATTTACGAGGCAAACATTTAATTTAGCAAGCAGGCTCACAATCCTAAATTTAAACATATGTCAAGCCAGCTAGTAGCTTTGTTTTAATTAACTCTCAAACTTTGTGGCTGTCATTTCTTTATATAAATGAGGATGTTCTGCCAAGGGCAGACTGTAATCCTGTGTGCATACCTATGAAACCGCCTGCTATTTCACAATCACTTTTCGAAGAGCTCTTGCAGAGGCAAGGGGATGTGGATGTTATTCTAAGGGTCCATATGGCAGTACACTGGCACTGCAGTATTAAATCAGAGGTATTGTAGCTTTCCAGCCTAGATTCTCACAGTATCAGGTAATGTATATGTAGCTTTATTGTTGTACAATTTTACTGGCTATGCATTATTCAACAGCGGCCAAAGTCTCTGAGCTGCCGGAGGTGATTCAGTGGTGATAAAGGGAATACATTTTGCTCCAAAGGCAGGAGCAAAGGGATTTCACAGGTCGGTATCTTCTCTGCCCATGGAGGAACACTGGAAGCATTAACATTTCTAGTAAAGAAATCAGTTAGCAACAAATTCTCATCGATAATTAAAATGAAAGCACAAGTTTTCTTAATATGTAGTTAGACTTAGAAATTGTAACCTGCTCCCTAAATTAAATTCTTTCCTTGATAATTCGGCTCTCGCAGCAGGCACAGAAATCTGCTGGAAGATGCCATCTAGTGGGTTATGGAAGTTTATTTAAGTTTAACTTGCTGGTGTGGGTGGCAAGAACTGCAAATGCTGAGGCATGTAATGGCTTTCAGAGACTTTCTGTTGTTGCTGTTGTTGTTGTTCTAAGAAATAAAAAAATTCCCTGAGGGAGTTTACATTGGAAGAGACCTAATATTTATTTTAGTAGTCCCCCCAGCAGGGCACTGCATGTCACAGCTTTGCTGTTGACATTAGCCAAGCTGCATGGCTGTTCCACTGGTAGGGCATCTCCCTAACCAAGAGGGCTATTTGATCTTCATTTAAGAAATGAATCCACTCTTTGTTCTTGGAAAAGCTGTTTTCTTCTTTAAAAATACCCACACCCTGTGCCTATAAATTATCTGGTTTATGGTATAGTAGAAGCTGCTTAATTGGTGCCCAAATAAACAGCATTCCTTTTTAATAGGAGCCATTTACGGCTGGATTCAATGATCTTAAAAGCCTTTTCCAACTTAAATGATGCTGTAATTCTGTGATCACCAGGGAATTGATTAGAAGCAATCCTGCCTGTTGGACATCTCCATCTATGGAACATTGAACAGGGACCTGCGCCTCTTGGGGAGCATCTGTAGCCCTTTGAGGAGCATCTGCACTCCTTGAAGGGAAACTGCAACCCCTTGGGGCACACCTGCACCCCCACGGGCTGCTCTGCTCCCCTTTCAGAGCTAGTCTCTGGGCCCCACCGAACCCCGGGGATGGGTCCATTCTCGCCGTTCCCCCTAATGCTGGCCCGTCTCTCCCCACACCCCAGCGTGTTCCACGCCTCGCAAACCGCTTGTATTTACTTAGGGTAAGCGTTGCCGAGCACCCGCTCACCACACAGCGCCCGGCCAGCCTCTGCCGCAGGGGCCGTTGCTTAATGGCCGCGGATAACGCCGGCGGGCTGCTAATTGCGGAGCCTTTCAGGAGCAATTAACCACCGCGGTTTTCCTCGCCGACGGCGGCATGGGAACCCTCTCCCCGCCCGCTCCCGCGGCGCCCACCCATGCCGGTGCCGGAGCATCCTTAGGGAGCCGTTACTCGAGAGTCATTAGAGCACAGTCGTTACCGGGGAGCGGAGGGGCGCGGGGCGGGGTGGAGGAGGGGGCGGAGCGGGGCGGAGCCACCTTCGGTGGCGGGGGGCGGGACCACCGGGGCCACGCCTCCGCCGCGCGCGGAGCGGAAGTGCTGGAGTTGTCGCCCGCCGCTGCCGCCGGGCGCGGAG